>JANHGC010001505.1:136936-147652 GCA_027560395.1 Boaedon fuliginosus | reverse complement strand
GAGAAAAATTATAAGATGACACGTGCAACCTCCTATAAAGAAAACCTGCTAAAAATGTTTTATAGGTGGCATCTCCCGCCAGCGAGATTGACAAAGATATATCCAAATTAGGCACCAAATTGCTGGAAATGCGATTTTAGGGGGGGAACTTTCTATCATATGTGGTGGACGTGTCCCAAGGCCAAAGAATATCAGAAAAGAGTAAGGGGATGGATATTACAGACAACGGATGTCAAATTGGAACTTAACCAGAAATTTTCTTACTAGGTATTTTCAGACAAAAACACGAGAAGAAAATTTTGTATTTGATGGTGCATATAATTACGGCCACTAGAATTCTTTTTCCCCAAGAGTGGAAAAGTAAAGATCTACCAACATCAAATGACAGTCAAAACTTTGGACTGCGCCACAATGGATAGGCTGTCTTTGCTAATGAAAGATGAAAGCGAGTTTTATGAGAGTTGGAACCCATGGTATTCATGGTTGGAAAAAAAGAAAAAAGAAAGGATAAAGGAGGGGAAAAGTTAATGAAAGGAATGGAAGAGGGGAGAACAATGGATAATGGAGATGAGAAGCTCCAGAAATAGGGAAAAGGAATCAGCAGGTTGCTTAATTGATCTAGAGCTGGTTGTTTTTCTCTCTCTTTTCTTAATGTTTATTGTTTGTCAGTTTTCTTATATACGTTATGTATGTTACTTTGTGTATGTTTTTATCTTGTAATATTTAATACAAACTTCTTTACTAAAAAAAAGTTGCTGGTTTTAAGGGATAGCAATAGCAATAACATACATACCACTTCACAGTGCCTTACAGCCCTCTCTAAGCGGTTTACAGAGTCAGCATATTTTCACCAACAATCTGGGTCCTCATTTTACCCATCTCGGAAGGATGGAAGGCTGCGTCAACTTGGAGTCTGGTGGGATTTGAACCGCCAAATTGTAGGCAGCCGGCAGGCAGCAGAAGTAGCCTGCAGTACTGCGCCACTGCCAGGGGTGGATGCTTCCATATGGTCAAGTTGACTTATCTTATTTTGTTTTGTTTTGTTTTTAATCTTTCGTCAGATAGAACTTTCTGGAATGGAAGATGGAAGACAGAGGATCTCGGGTTGCTGACTATTTTGTGGTGGCGGGATTAACCGATATTTCCAAACCGCTCGAGGAGGAAATCCACTTCAACGATGCTTGCCATCAGCTTGCAAAGCCCAAAGAACCAATCACAGATGTGGCGGTGATAATTAAATCTCTTGGGGAAGAGGTCCCTCCTGGATACAGATGCATCGATGTCACTCCGTCAGGACTGTCCGCTGATCTCAACAATGGCAGCCTCATGGGGCCCCAAATATACATGTGCTACAGGCGAGGAAGGGACAAACCCCCACTTACAGACCTGGGGTAAGTTAGTTTTACCTGATTAGTTTATTGTCCTGGGGAAACCTGGCGGGAATTGAAGAAGCCTTTAATATAGCAGTAAGCATCCGTAGGGAATGGAATTGAAGATGTTTTGAATAGGTTGGGCAAAGAATTTGAAGTAAACCTTCCATAGCAAATGTCAGGTGAATGAAACACCTGCCTTTTGAGCTTTAAAGCAGCCGCATCCTTCGTGTATCCTCATAAATGGGGCCATGTTGATGGCTTTCCCGGATTTGGGTATGCAGCCATACTGATCTCTACTGAGATCACTGATGGAACGAAGCAACCAGAGGAAGCCTTTGAAACAGTTACTCGGTGTTGTGCCTCGCCAGCGTGCTGCGGAGCTGGCAGCTGATACCGACTCCGAAGTAGAACTGGAGCCGGACTCGGACACAGGGGAAGGGCTGAGAGAGGAAGCTGTACCCGAGGCCGGGCCATCTACAAGCTATCAATGGTCGTCTGCATCTGATAGCAGTGGAGCAGAGCAATTAGAGCCCATGATTAGTGCGTGTGAGCACAGACTAATTAGCAGGCAACAGCAGAGTAAGAGAAGGGGGCACAGGTGATTGGTGAATGGACGCTCTCCATAAGACTAAAAGGATGAAAATGGGGAGGGATCTTTCGCAGAGAACAACTTACTACAGTCTGATAAAGTATCCTGTTTGTGTGCTTCAAATCGTGTTCAGGTTTTGTGGATTAATTCCTGGGTTTTTGTCTCTGCATCAGTTTTGGACTGACTAATTGCTTGTTACAGACTCTACGTTTAAGTCAGTAAATGTTATCTCTGACCTTGGCAGCCTGCACGTAATATTTGGCAAGCTCCCAGGACTAAACATTGAAGAGAAAGTATCTCCATATGTTTGTGAAATTAAAAAAGTGGTTTGTCTTTAAAATTGGCTCAGAAGCGTCTGTTTCTGGCGTAGGACAGAACAGATACTGGATTCCATATTTAGGACCATCTGCATGATAAAATATCCCTAGCCAAGACTGGCTGACACTAGAGGTCAAGCAGGATTGTTCCTTTGGAGGCACAGTTTCTGGGAATTCCAGAATGGTTGCCTAGATAGCCAAGCCAACAAGCATCCCCAACGATTGCATGGATACAGATTTCAGATTTAGCAAAAAGTCCATTTGACAGGGTCTTTTTATCACTGAGTAACAGGTCTGCATATTTACTCATAACTAAGTTCAGTACATTACTTGTGGTTAATTATGCAGCTATAAATTCGAGCTATTGAATTTTTCTGGGGGGGAAATCTGTAGTTACACAATCATTAAAGTGTCAACTATATGAAGGTATAGTCATTACCATTAGTCAATGGAATTCTCTGCCAAGATGTACCATATTTTAAAGAGATGTTTGAAAATATATTTTCTTTGAGCTTTAACAATTGGTGTATTACCCTTGCCATTAATTAATTAATGGTGCATGCCTAATTTAAAACAATTTTATTGTAGCTGGCTGATTTTCAAAAGCTTAGAACTGATACAGCCCTCTATGAATTTGTAATATTGGTATTGTATGTTTCATATTATAAGCCATCCTGGAAGGACACGATCTTGAAAAACCGCCAAGAGGTGCATGAGTTAGATGGGTGAAACACTTCACAAAATGTTGTGTCCAACATTGCATGGAAGTCTGTACTTCCAAATAAGCAGTTCCCGGTTTAAGACCAGTTGCTTAGCAACTGTTCAAAGTTATGATGGATGTGAAAAAAAGGACTGATGAGCCGGATTCAAAATTCCAATGGTGGGAACCTCTCTGGGTCACCTGAGCAAACTAGGCACTCAAAAATATGGGCATATTTATGGCTTTTTGTGGTGTCCCGCAGTTAAGTGATTGTATTTTACAACAGTTTTGCTGAAAACCAACTCTTACTTCTGGTTTTTGGCAAAATTGCACCCTAGCAAACCAACAGTTCGCTTAATGACCATGGCCTTCGCTTTACAACTGCTGCATTTACTTTACAACGACTGCATTTGCACCGCCTCAAAAAAATGTAAAATTGGATGACTGACCTATTTTACAACCCTCACCATGTATGAACATAATGGGCAGGCTCCATTATAGGGTTGTATGTCGTGGTCTAAGTTGTATTGTTTCTCAGACATATATCTTGGCTCCAGCCTAAAACTAATCTGGAGAAGTTTACATTTGATTGCATGTCAACACAGTACTGTTAATTGGCCTCCTGCTTCACGAAGTTTTAATTAATTTAAATTAAAACTTAAATTAATTAAAACAATGTGAAAGGTACCATGGATGCATTTTTACTTAGCTAATGACAATTTGCTAGAAAGAGGATTCATACACAGGCCTCCACATCTGTGCTTGTCTGTCAAAAGAAAGTTATGCTCCTTGGATTTCTTGAGGCTTGGCATCCGTTTCCTGTTACATATCATGCTTGCTATGTGTTAGCCACTTGTTTGCTGAATAAAAATAAGATGCAGGAATTTGTTAATTAGTCCCATCAGAACGGGATGTTTCTCTCTAATTACGTGAGCACTTTATTCAGTGGTGGGATTCAAACTTTTTTACTACTGTTTTTTTTTGGGGGGGGGCTTTGCGCACGCAGAGCGTTCTAAAATGGGCAGTTTTAAGCTTGAAAACTTACTTTACCATCAGCGCTGGGGAGTAAGCCAGCTGAGGTGCGTGAATCAACTGAGCTACAAACAAAGGAAATATAGGACAGGAAAGGGCGGGGCCAAGTGGTGACGGTGCTACCAGATCACTAGAACCGGTGCGAACCGGCAGCATACCACCACTGACTTTATTATGTTTTGTTTTCTGCTCACACCAGAATATTCTTTCTTATTTAACTTCAGCTAAAGTTTAAGTTAGCCCCATAATATTTCATTCTAATTTTGTGTTCTACAAGTTATAGTTTTTCTAACTGTCACCGATTTACTTGAAGGGCCTAAGAATTAAATTAGGTTAGGTCAACTTTTAGAATTTTTTTTTCCAGAGATTGGCATCCTAAAAATATCAGTTGAGCTGGATAAATATATGTGATGAGAAACTAGGTGAGGTTTTTCATATAGCTTTTACCACTAAAATTGTTGCTGTTGAAATTAAGTCATGTGGAAAGTCAGTAATTTGTAGCGTCTTCAGATTTATCAAGGGCTAGATATAGATAATGTGATCTGTTGGGTCATTGATTCAGAGATATTTCCTCACGTAAACAGAGAAATAGAATGACCACCGAAGAACAAAAATCAGTGGGAGCAGAACCTTAGCCCTTCCTTCCTTCGCTTCCCCTTCCCCTTCCCCACAGGCAAGAAAGTGGCTCCCTCCCTCCTTTCTTTCTTCATTTTCCTCCCTCCCTCCATTCTTCTTCCAGAAAAAAAAGAACTGAGCATGCTGTCATCTGATGACCTCTCCTCCACCCACCATCAATCACCCCAGTTTATGCAGAAACAGTGAATTTGATTGGATAAATGTGCATAATTGCAAAGCAATATCAATATATTAGCTGGATCAGATGGGAGCCCAGAGCAGGGTGTATTTAGAAGCTTTGTTAGTCTATAAAACACTAGTGAAAAATAAAGTATAGGAAATCAGAAATTACTAACAGCCATTTTCATTTGACACATCTCCCATTCCCTTTCTGAATACAGCCATCAAACATTTAGTACCTAATGTCTTCCTACCAGAGACCTGAGGAGTCAAAACATTAAGATTACAGTGACCTCCAGTGGTGAGAAAATATGGAAAGGAAAATGATCTATCATTCCTCAAGGCTTTCTTCTGAATTATATAAACCCTTTTTTTGGTCCTTGTTCATTGGAAATTCTCACAGTTACAACAATAAGTAGATAAATCTCCATCGCAGGTTTAGGAACCATAAAGGTATAAGCTGTATACACTTTCTCAGAATGCACATCATCCATCTTGTTAAGTGCACAGTGCTTCCAGCCCGGCATCACACCGGGGCAATATGAGAAGCATAAATGATAGCTGCTGTTCAGTAAAGATAATGGTGCCAATAAGGCTCAGCCCCCTATGTCTGCCTTTAGGCTGTAATTTTTTTTTAAGCAACTTTAGGGAAGTGATTGCCATTTGCCTTCTTCTGGAAGATCTTTTTCAAATTCCCAGCTTCCTAGCTTATGCCCTTTGGATTTCCTGCTATTATTCCCTGTAAGGAATGTGGGGAAATTCACTCTGAAAAGGTTAAAGGAAAGTGGTTGATCCAAGTAAGAGATCCAAGGAGGAAAAACTATTTGTGCCAAAGAAGAAAATTAAAAGCAGAGAAATGAACAAGGCGAGGAGGTTTCCACTTTCAGATGGATTTTAAAAGAGGTCAGGCCAGTCTCCATTTTACCCTTCTATTTTGATATTTGCTTTCTCTTTTCTATGAGTAACTGAAAGCTAAATATCAGCAAAACACCACTTAGCAACCTCAGTGCTGAAGCAAGTGGTTTCAAAATAAAAAAGTGTTTTATTTTATGGACTGAAAACTGAGCAGGATAAATTTGTTGGGCTTAATTGAGCCTGCAGGCCAGAGGGAGCATCTGACTGAGACCAGCCTCATAAAAAAAAACACTTGTTTATTCCTTCTCCCTTTGCTTTTTTTCATTTCCATGCTTCTTCTAGGCCTTTGAGGTGGCTATATTTATAATTCTTCATTGGTACCCATTCTGGGAAAGGGGCTTAGCTTTAAGGATACGCTTCTACCTCAGGTTGGGTTACTTAAAGAAGGATGAATTGCTTTCTCCTTCCCTTTCCCCTTCTTGGTTAACAAGCTGCAGAAAAAGATTTCTCTGAAGTAAAATGGTTAATGGTAGAACACCTAGTTGGCTTATTCTGGGAGTTGCAGGCAGGGCACCACTGAGTAGTTGGAGGAAGATTTGAAGATTTCTCACGGAACCTACAGAATCCAAGGCAGGCATGAGGGCTGTGCACCCCGTCACAGGCTTCTATCCAAATAGGGCAAACCCCACTTAGATTCTGAGATCAGCCCAGGTTCACTGTGTTCCTGCAATGTACGCTGATCAAGAGTCGAGATCCGACCAAGGGCACTTCGCAGGGGGGGGAAATCAGTACTAGAGCTAAATGTGATGGCAAATTGTAGCGAGTAAGCCAATCAAAACCGAACAAAACTGTTTTTTTATTTTTGTGACCACCTGCATGCTGAAGATTGGGCATATTCTTGGGGTGCCACTTTTACGAAGAAATGGGGAGAAATAGTTCAGCCAGATTTAAGGGACAAGAAATTTTGATCACTTCATATGAATGGACTACAGTACAATGGTTTGGTTCTCATCTCAATTCTCCAATTAATTTAATCTAGGCTTTTTCTTTGACACTGCCGACCTGTTTATTTATTTATTATTATATTTTTATCTCACCTTTACTTTTGGCCAGCTTAAGGCAACACACATAACTAATGTTCCTGCTTCCTATTTCCCCCAAATGAGAGAAAGTGCAAAATCATCCAGCCCTTCAGCTTTCATGCTTAAGGGGAACTCATGTTTCCTGATGTCTAATCCAGCACCTTGACGACTACACCAAAATAGCTTTCAATACCTTGCATAATATAATGTGGATGGTGCACATGTTTGTCAGTAATCCTGGGATAATTCCTGAGTTTTTATTCTAATATTGTATGAATTCACTTTTTCTTTATATATTGCTAATTGCTACAAGGGCTTCCAATGATAGACATAGCAGTTCAGTGCATTTAGACTTAGAGTGCATTTAGACTTAAAGTTGCCAAGTTCTCAAATTTGATTTTAAGGAACGCTATATTTTCCCAACCTTATATGTTAGAAAATATTTATCCAAATATTTAGGAATTTGCTTTTCTATTTGCATGAAATAGAAATGTTTCACAATCAAATTATAAAAATTAACATCTGGAGCTCCCAGGTTTCTTTGATTAAGTACAAAATACCAGTTACATTTCTCATTAGGGAAACCCTTCTCCTCATTAAGGAGTTCCCAAATATCATACCCTTCTACAAATTAAGAAAAACAGCTTTGATGTCCATTAAACACTTTGGGGAGGCATCTAGAAATAGCCCATCTATTTTTTAGAACTGCAAAGCACAGAAAATGTGACTTCACAAGTGCCAAGTGAAAAAGGGTGGTAGGTCCAGGTTTGGATGGGCTAAGCATGTGCCTTTTCCTTGTAAGGGTTTGTGCAGTTGTAACCCGGACATCAGGTTTCATATCCATGTGAGAGATAATGGATCTTTGACAAGAAGTTGACAACATTTGTGCATCATGGAAATTTAAAAACCTGTAGATGCCAACAGAGCAACAGATGCTGTTGAAACGAAAGCTCTCACCAATGACTCAGAAAGCAGGGATCTAAAGTCTAGTTGATTTCTACATGATGGCATTTAGATGAAGTAACTTTTGGATGCTAATCCACTCTATGATTGTTGACAGTGTTGTTTTCTTTCAAATATAGAAACAGAATAAGTTAAACTATATTAAAAAGAATGTGTAGGGAATTGTTTTACATAATGTTGAAAATCTTATTGTTCACAAACTATCTCCAAAAATACAATTTAGGAAAAAAATTATGCAAGTTTGGTTTCCTGAATATAAGATACTGAATTTACTGCTTTTTTACCAAAAAAAAATCATATTTGTATGGGCTAAGGATAGATTTGGGGCTAGGTATAGTATTGGGGGCAGTTATTTTTCCTATTTTCTCTCTTTTGGATTATGCCTGGTCTTCATTATATGATTACATAGTAAAAAGTCTGCTCCACTGAAGATGTAAATGACAATAGTTTGAATTTTGTTGGATTATTGTATTCTAATTAAGGAAGACAAAGTAAAACATTAATCTTGTAGTTCTTGAATGGGAAACTGTTGACATAAATACCTAATTGCTTTAATTCACGTCTTAATTTGTTCATTTCAATGAAGCATGGCAGCCTAGAATGGTAAAATTGGTTTTATTAAAAAAAATCTTGATATTTAGATGCTTATTGAACAATTTAATATTTCCAACAGAAAATCCCAGCCAGTGATTTAAACTAGGTTGTCGGCAATGCAAATCTTTAAATGTGAATTTTCATATTTTTAATACATTTGATCTTTTTCAGGGAAATTTACTGAAATCTTATTTTTTTCATTGTTCACTATTTCAAAATGTGACATGAGTGAGGTCTCTTCATGGCAGCAGAGAGAGAGAAAGCGAGAGTAAGAAGAATTTACTAAAATTGATAAATTACTTTGGACTCAATCTTAGAAAAAAAACAAAGACAATACAGGTAGTCCTCGACTTATGACTACAATTGAGTCCAAAATTTCTGTTGCTAAGTGAGACATTTGTTAAGTAGGTTTTGCCCCATTTCACAACTTTTCTTGCCACAGTTAAGTAAATCACGGCAGTTTTTAAGTTAGTAATGCAGTTATTAAGTGATTTTCCTTGTCAGAAGGTCTCGAAAGGTGATCACATGACCCTGGGACACTACAATTATCATAAATGTGAGTCAGTTTCCAAGCCTCTGAATTTCACCTGCCTAAGAGTGAAAAATAGTCATAAGTCAGAGGTGGTATTCAGCCAGTTCCAATGGGTTCGGGAGAACCGGTAGCGATAATTTTGATTGGTTCAGAGAACCAGCAAATCCCACCTCTGATTGGCCAACTGCATAGCCACGCCCACCAAGCCACACCCACAGAACCGGTAGTAAAAAATAATTGAATCCCACCACTGTTTTTAGGGCTGTTGTAAATTTGAAAGATCTGTGATGTTGAACTGTGGTAAGTTGAGGACTACTTGTATTGTGATTAGCCAACTGATTGATTGGTTGATTGAATGGTTGATTGAATCCCACCACTGTTTTTAGGGCTGTTGTAAATTTGAAAGATCTGTGATGATGAACTGTGGTAAGTTGAGGACTACTTGTATTGTGACAGATTGGAGAATGGGTGGGGAGAGCATCCTTAGAAATATTTAAGTAAAGCAAAGGAGATGGAAATTTTCGTTTATAAATCCTGAACAAGGGTCCAAATGAAAAGAAGAGAAATGCTAACTAAAATGAACAGCTGGACAAAATATTGTTGGAGTATAAAGAACAAACAAAAACACAGCATTGCAGTTGGAGCATAATTTAAAACATTAGCTGAAAGAAATACCGTAAGGGTGCATGAAAAGAAATTAAGCACAACTAGAGTTCTCTAATACCTTACGAAGGACACATTAAATAAACCAGGCAGGATGCAAATTCGAAATCTACGTCACTCACTGGGTTTCCCCCTTATTGGCTGCGTGATCTGAAACAGAATCATGTTTAAAAACAGATCTCATGCAGATCTTTAGCAAGCGTGTAATCATATCCATTGGAATATGTAGCTATCAAGTCCCACTGTGACATAAATACAACCTGTCCCATCTCAGAGGTCAGTGAATCAAAATAACTCCTCCACCAGAGCATCCTCGTGCCGTAACTTCACGTGCAACTATTCTCATGGGCAATAAGGGGATGTTGGAGTTCCTCCATTCCCAGTTTAGTGGCATAAATGTACAATCTCAACATTTTTTGGGGGGGAAGGAGATGGGTTGAGGAAAGCTGAATTAGAGGAAATCTATGTGGGTTATGGACCTTATTTATTTGTGTTCTTAGACTAGAGCAGAGAGTAGTTGGCCTATAACAGGGGTGTCAAACTCGATTTCTTCGAGGGCTAAATCAGCATTGCAGTTCTCTGCTGGCCGGCGGGGGAAGGAAACGGGATGGATGACCTCCTGCAGCATCCTGCTGGCCAAAATGGGGCAGGGGGGCTGCGTGATACCTCCCATGGCCTGTTTTGGCTGGCAAAGTGCTGCAGAAGGCTGTCCAGGCTGGAAACAGGGCACATGCACCCCCCAATGCCCTTTGCTATTTCCAGGCCGGCCCCGCAAGCCAGATTTAAGCACCTCAAGGGCTGGATCCAGCCTGCAGGCCTTGAGATTTGACACCCCTGGCCTAAAAGAAAGCAAAATAATGGGATTTTAGGGTTTTTGTTTTGTTTTGAAAAACAGAATAAGGCCTCCCAATCCATGGTACACTGGCAATCTGCTCAGCTACAATTGGCCCAGTAGGACTGATACAGGACCATCCTCTCTCATTCTTGGACTTGGCCCTGTTCAGCTCTGCTATTTTGATTACAAAGAGACCAGAATTGCAGTTTCTGTAGCCACTTGCTTTATTTATTTATTTATTTATTTATATTATTTATTAATTACATTTTTATGCAGCCCAACTCCTGAAGGACTCTGGGCAGCTTACAGCAGAGATAGCAATAGCACTTAGATGTTATATACTGCTTATCAGAGCTTTACAACACTCCCCAAGCAGTTACAGAGTC
>JANHGC010001505.1:94445-106355 GCA_027560395.1 Boaedon fuliginosus | reverse complement strand
CCGATGCTGAAAATAGAGCGAATATAGGTAAATATACCCTAGAGTTGGGTGGGAGGGCTCAAAATGTAAAAAAAAATTTTTTTTTGCTCTGACCCGAGAATAAACCAAGGGTGACTTTTTCAGCTTATTTTGGGTGCTAAAAAACTCGGTTTATACTTGAGTATATAAGGTACCTTTGTTAGACTTGCGAAATCAGCATTGGGGGGTCCCCTAATTCTTTGCCCCCTATTCTGGCTAAGAAAAAGGGGGCAAAGGGGACCCCCCAAAAAACGGCAAAAATTTGCCAATCCTACCAGCAGAAGACCCAAGGGGCACAGAAATGTAATTTCTTCAGAGAAACCCCCCCCCCCGAAGAAATCTGGGTAAGCAGCTAGTAATTTATATACTACCAAAAATTTTGTGTCTGTTTGATTGATTGCAGTCTTCAATTGGGTGAAATTCTGAATCTTAGGGCAACCATTTTTGACTCAATATACTTCAAGTGGGCTGACAGAATGTATCCAAATCCAGTGTCCATAACTTCCATGGCACTGAAATTTGGCAAAATTGTGGGTGCTTCAGTGCTGCCAAATTGGTACACCGTAACTTGTGATGCTTATGGTGACTTTCCCCACAAGGAAAGTCAATGGGGAAGCTGGCAGGAAGTCGAAAGGCTCACATCCCCCACTCTTTTTTGCCCATCCACGGTCATTCTGTTTGTCAGTTTACATAAGGTCTCTGAAATTATGATCCAGTTATCAGTGTCAATTAGAGTTAGAAGCTACCTACTAGTTTCAAATCACCTTCATTCTTTAAATGATAACAAATTCCAGGTAAAAACATTTTTTGGATCAGTCCTGTTTTTATTTTAAATAAAATAGATGTGAATGTTAATTGGTTCCACAGAGCTGTGACAATCTCTTAGATTTTAGATGTTGAATTATTATGGGCTGTTACTCTAAAACTCTGGAAGAAAGATCAACTTTAGATCCCAATGTTCCCTACTGTGTGCCAGACACAAAGGGACAATAAAAAAGAAAGAAAAAGAAGGGAAGCTATTTTATTGGACTGTATCAGTGAAAATGCCCAGCCAGACGGATAATTTTGAATAATTAAATGGAATCTTATCTGATGAGGACTTCCCCAAATCACTCCTGTATAGTTGCCAAGGAACATGGGTGTGGAGACATTTGTGATAGCAACAGGAGTTGAATTTGACCCAAAAAAGTCTTAACTGCTAATAGCAATTAAGAAATATCCCAGGAGCAATGGGACAGTTATTGTTAAGTTGGATAGAAGAAGCTTTAAGTTTAGCAGGGGATAAATGGTCTCAGAAAATACCGGAACATTTTCATATGTCATATGTGAATGATCAAAAACAATTGTCCTCAAAAAGAATCCTTCTCTGACTCATCCGCTCCTTAGATTCCTGAGCTCCTTATATCCCACCTTGCAACCATCCACAACTGCAGGTATTTGCTGTCAGGTATTTTTAAAACATGCCACAAAATGCAGCAAAGTAAAAACAAAGGGCTGGTGCCATTTTAGTACTGTCTCATTGGTCAACTAGATAAAATATTGGGTATTCTCAAGGGGAAGGGGAAGACATAGTTGTTAGTGTTGGGAACATGCGCCTTACAGTTGGCATCTGTGTGGAAAGGGCTGTGTTGAAAGTGATAACATGGGTGAAATAATTAGGATATGTGACTGATAATGCTTTGAAAAAGACAGGTTATTTATTATCTGCCTGGCAAAACTTGCATAGCCACCTGGAAAGTCTCTTCAGAAGTAGATTGTAATTTATATACTGTTATTCATGCTTTGCCTATTTTGGTGAAATTTTTCCCTCTTGGTATTCACATCCAAAACTAAATATGGCACTCAGCTGAAAAAAAAACCTTATGTCTTTGCTTTATAAGGTTTTGAAATACAATTCAAAATATTGTTCTTGGAAAACCATTTCCGTTGCAGTACATATAAGATATGTCAATTTTTTAAAATCTTTTTAAAGATATCTTTATAGTACACATTGACTACATATTCATGTTAAAAACCATTCAAAAAATGAAAGAGATGTCTGAATTTATATTTTTGTGGATCCCCAAGGTAGACTTCTAGATTAACTGTTTTAAAAGTCAACTGGCTTACTTTGTTTCAGTATCAAAATTCATTATCATGCTTTTATCTTCAGCAGGTTTGCATATTCATTATTTCATGCTTTTATCTTCAATAGGTTTGCATAGAATTCTGCTCACCTTAGTTTCATCAGAGAATGTAAATATGTTCTGTAATTTATCTAGCTAGCAATGACAGGAGGAAATATTCACTAAATATTTCAGAGTTAAAATTTTGCCTTCATGATGGCCATATATTGAATAAGAGTAAAATCTTAAGTACATTTTCCTACACAACAGCTTATGCAAGTCAGCACGAGCCTTTCTAAGAAATAAATATTATTTAGCAGCAGGGACTGGATTCTGAATTCTTTCTATAAGGGAACCCCAGACAATTCAGAGAAGTGTATTGGATAATTACATGATTCAGGTGAAAGAATTTCATAAATGGTGACAGAAAGGGGAAATAATTACAGATGCTGTCAAAGTTCGATTTTGATTGGCAGTCATGGAAAATCTGTGCTTAGAACAAGGAAATGCAACATTTTACAAAGGAAATATGTTATGAAACCTTGACCTATTTGCTTGTTTTTCCCATAGGAAAAGTCGTATCTTACAGCAAAGGGAACAAAATCTATAAAAAAGAAAAAAATGCCCGATTCCTCAGGTTAGATATCTCTTTTTTCTCTCTCTCAAAACTAACACAAGTGGTATTGTTTTTGCAGCTTTGTGCCCTAGACAAGGAGAGTATGATTTGTCAAATGGAAAAAAGGGTTTTTCACCCCCAGGGCATTCTGGGATAAAATTTCTTAACCTTGGCTTTTTGCCCATGGGACTTGTGCCAAGTCTAGCCCTCTAGATCAGCTAGTTGTATTTTTCTTGTGCCAGCATTGCATAACCTCATTCCTGTAACTAGATCAGCCATGTTACTTACCAATAATAAAAGCACTGCGTCCCCTTAACTGTCTGTTGCCATAACTTATTTGCCAAATTTTAGAGAAGTTGTGTTGCTCACTGCTAACATAACTCTTTATTTGAGCTACAATAGGGCTTGTTCAGTAGACAAAGGATACAGTTAATTCAACTGATAATATATAATTGTTTTGTTTCTTTTAATGGCCAAAAATAACAGACAAATACCTGAAAATCTGTTTTCTGAATGGGGACGAACAAATTAAATTATTTTTAACTGTAGAGTCTGTTGGAGTGGAGTGGCCAATACAGTTAAATAAATTAAATTAATGAATTTAAGGTTCTGAACCCACATAAAGTTTCCTTTCAGAGTTTTTTTTAATGGTTCCAGAAATTTTAAAATAGGAAGGATGAAAAGAATATTGTTCTGCCTTTTTTTGCAATTGGTATATATACTATAGGTAAAGGTCAAGGTTCCCCTCACACATATAACCTAGTCGGTTCCTGACTCTAGGGAGCGGTGCTCATCTCCATTTCAAACCCAAAAAGAGCCAGTGCTGTCCAAAGACGTCTCTGTGGTCATGTAGCCGGCATGACTATACACTGAAGGTGCACGGAACACTGTTACTTCCCACCAGAGGTGGTCCCTATTTTTCTACTTGCATTTTTACATGCTTTCGAACTGCTAGGTTGGCAGACAAGTAATGGGAGCTCACTACGTTACACGGCACTAGGGATTCGAACCGCCAAACTGCCAGCCTATCTGATCGACAAGCTCAGCGTCTTACCCACTGAGCCACCGTGTATTAGTATAGTATATATAGTATACTATACTAATAAAATTTATCTGGGGCATAACTGTACACTTTAGGTGCAACATGTCTGTGATTGAGTTACATGTTCTTCCCTGTTTCCCTGTAACATTTGGGTTGCATTTCTATGCTACTTGGAAGTGATGCTTTCACACGTGGAAAATGAATGGAAACGTTTTAACAGAACAGCAGTGGTCAGAATCCTTCAACTAGAAGCAATCTTGAGTGAGAAGAATATAATCTTTCTAATGTATTTAGACTCTTAGTGGTTGACTGCTTCACATCGGAAACTGGTAAGCCCCTGACTTTCAAAAGAGAAAGGAAGTTGCTGCAGTGTGAATAACTGAATAATGTTGCATAAGTATTCTTTTCACTAAAATCGTTGGGTTTTTTCCCCCCCTTAGTTCTAGATGGATCTGATGAGAAGTCAGAATCACATTCTCACACAGAAAAGGTCCATAAACTCAACAAGGAGAACACAGAGAAGGCAAACACGTTTCTTGTTCTGAAAATTTCCCCCACATCTGGTGACTCTTATGAGTCTAAAGAGTGTGCAGAGCGACGTCACAGCAACAGTTGGAAAAGTTCTCTGCAGAAGACCTCTGGAAAGAGTCCGGGTGAAGTGAATGCAAATGAAGCCAACCAAAGTCAAAATAACCCGGATATAGAAAGTGATGATCCAGGACTTGGGAAGAAGCATGACAGATCTCAAGGAAGTCCAGGAAATGTGGAAGAAGATGACAAAAGAAAAGATATTCTCAGGGATGAAAAAGCAGAAGTATCAGAAGGAACATCTCAAAGAAAAAAATCAATAGAAGATACAGATATCAAGTATGTTTTCAATACCTCACTATCTCCCTTTAGATTTATTCTTATAGCATCGTGCAGTGCTTATTGAACTGTAGAAGCTGGATTGGTAATACACACACACAGTATCATTTTGGATCACGGGTGTCAAACTTACGGCGTCCCCTTGTTGTCATGTGATGTATTGCGACTTTTTCCCCCTTCGCTAAAGTGGGGGTGGCTGTGGCCGGTGCATAACACATCTCGCACGCGGGCCATGAGTTTAACACCCCTGCTTTGGATCATTAGATTAAAGATAATCCACACACAAGGATACACTGTACAACATTTAATAGGTGATTTTTTTAAAAAAAAACTACTTCCAACATGGAGAATGACGATTGAGGGGGATGGACATAGAAGCTCCAAAGAACTGTTAGATGGACAAAGGCAAAAGTCAAAGGGTAACTTTGATAAAGATAAATTTTGGTTAAGAATTAAGACAAAGGTATGGAATGTGGGTATAATTTGACAAAGGAATTAATTCCTTGGTGAAATTATAGATACTCCCTCATTAAAAGCTGTGAAGCAGAAACACCGTTAGCCACCTGGCTAGAATGTTCTTAATTTGAATTTCCTGCATTAAACAAGCCTGGACTATTAAGCATCTACAAACACTTTTTTTGTAATGTTGGCCTTCCGGTCTTGGCATTCTGTATTTAAAAAAAAATACAATATCCAACTTACACTTTTTTAATTGGCTTGAGCAGATGTTGAAATAATTGTTAGCATAACAATTGTTGACAAGAAGACAAAACTTGTTCAACATGTTGTAGATACTTGGTCCATATGTTGGTCTTGCATTACTTATAATCCTCTCAAGTTTTGGCTTTTATTGTACAAGGAATTTTTTTTTTTTTTTTTGCAATCTCATTGACATACCCTGGAATCAGAAAGACAAAGCATGCATAAGGAAACTTCCTGTTGGATTAGGTTGGTTTAGAACTTTTGGACAACAAAGAAAACATTCTAACAGAAATTTTGACATGTTACTAATGAAATTGATAGAAAAACATAATGTCCCTGTCCGTAACAAGATCCAATAATAACAATCATTTGGTAGGTGTTGAATTCTAGAGAAGGGAAGAACTACATACCACACTCTAAAGTTTTGGAACGAAATAGAATGATTCTATTCAACCATTCCCTTAAAAATATTCTGTAAGTTAGATGGAATCCATAATACGTTGTGCACATATATTGTCACATAAAATTATGTTCCTGGCACTGCCCCCAGATGTGCCACTAGATGGCAGCAACTGTTAACTGCTGCATCTGGGCACCTGTAGGGGGAGATACTGCACACTCTCTATATAAGGGGCTTGCATGCCCCTCCTCTCTCCGTTCTTGGCTATCTAGTTATGTAGTCTCACCTGAGACAATCTTCTATCCCTTTACCCTGAAATAAACTCTATCCTGATCCTATGGTATGTAGCTTCTTCCTAAGATCCCAGCCTCACTCCTTACATGACAAATATAATGAGGAACCCAACATATTGCAGAAAGTTGTGAGGTAATGGTAAGAAGCCAGTGGTCTGCTGCCTAAGGCTCCCAGTTTAGCTGGGAGGGGATTTGTCTCATATACCCACAAGACTTATTCCTGTTCTAATGTTCTGCCATTTTGTTGGCAGTGAAACGGCATTCACGTTATGACAGCAATTGGGACTGGGATTGCCATCACTAAATGATGAGCAATGTGACGTCATGTGATCACATAACTTAGCAACTCAGTCCCAGTTGTCATTGCCAGGAAACAGAAAGCCTCGGATAAGGAGCCCAGAAGTGCCGTAGGGGAGTTGGGGAGGCTGGGGAATGTCTTGGGAGGCCCAGCACAGGTCGCACAAAAGCACACAAATCTGAGGAATGGGGATATAAATTTCTTTTGCCACCCAGCATTGATTCAATAGTGATATGAGCAGCATAGAAATTTAATATATACATAAAATAAATAAGTGCAAGAAGACAGGCAATGAGCAGTGCAGAGTCACGGGGGTGCAGGAAGTCTGCGGGGACTTACCATTTGTGATCTTCCCTGCTGGCTTTCCCATTTTCTTGTGGGAATCACATGTTGTGAGATGCTGCGACCAGAGGTGGGCTGCTAGGGGTTCGCAGGGGTTCAGGAGAACCCCTTGCTAAGAGTCTGCCCAGTTTGGAAAACCCCCAAATCCCACTCCTGGCTGGCCCCAGAGGTCAGACTGGCTGCAGCCTTGCTGGCCTTCCAAAAAGGCCTGAAGACATGACTTTACCATCTGGCCTGGGGATCCCATACTGTAATGGTGATGCAATGCTCATAAAATTGTTATTGTTAACCTAAGTTGACTATTTTCTCCTCTTGATTCTATTGCATAGTTTTAATTCAGGCCTGTCAAAGTGACAGCCCCTGGGCCAGATAGGTCATGTGCAGGCCATACCCACCCGGCTCCGCAAAGGCAAAAAACATCGCGATACATCACAATCCTGCCCGTAACGTGATCAAGTTTGACACCTGGGGTTTAATTGTTTTAATTATTTTTTTTAGTTCTCTGATACTGTTTGTATTTTAATATTGTAAGCTGCTCAGAATCCAATATGTGAGATAGGCAGCTCCATAAGCTGACTATAAAAATATATAAATATATAAAAATACAAAAATAAAAAAAAATAGAATAGAAGATAGGATAGACAAGAAGAGAAGAGATCTGTGATAGCGAACCTATGGCACACATGCGAGCCGTCACCCCAGCTCAGTCCTGCTGTGCATGCGTGCATGTCTCCGGCTGGCTAGTTGGTCTTCAGGTCTCTGCCGTGCATGCGTGGGGACGGAGTGCATACGGGGCACATGCACGCATTCAGGGATGTGCAGCGCATGCCCAGGGCTGTGTGCGCATGTGCAGGGAAGCATGCACACTTGCAGGGGATGCATGTGCATTGCATTTGGGGGGTTGCATGCACAAGCATGTATATACGCACACACAAACACATGCTTTGAGCACTCGGTACTGAAAAGGTTAGCCATCACTGGAATAGAATATAGAATAGATTAAAATATGTATCCAGTAGTGGTATTCATTTTTTTTACTAGCAGTTCTGTGGGCGTGGCTTGGTGGGTGTGGGTATGCTGTCAGCCAATCAGAAGTGGTGTTGACTGGTTCTCTGAATCAATTGAAATTATTGCTACCAGTTCTTCAGAACCTGTTGGAACTGGCTGAATACCACCTTTGCTAGAAAGCCATCCTGAAGCCTCCTGGCAGCCAAATAGGGTGGCTGAAGGGGCAGGATGGGGCCAATCAGAGTTGGTATTTTCCTGTTCTCTGAACCCATCAAAATTATCGCTACCGGTTCTCCCGAACCTGTCAGAACTGGCTGAATACCACCTCTGTATGTATTCATGTATAAACTGCGAACTCAAAAAAAAAATGCTTCTGATCATTTGGTCTGCTTATATTTCTCCATAACTCTTCCAAAGTTGATACTAGAATAATCTACATCTTCTCACCCAGGCCTCAAGAAAAGGAAAAAGCTTCATTCCTCCTGAAAGATGAGCAAAGCAGCAGCAGCAAGCGACGCGTGAACAAGGGAGGTTTCCCCAAAGACGTCCACAAAAAGAGCCGGGTGGATGCAGCGAAGGCCAGCGGTGGATTTAAACCAAAAGAAGCAGCTAAGCCAAAAACAGCAGAACTTGCCTTACCTGGAAAAACAGTCGCACCTAAATCAACGGCTCCCAACAAGAACAAAGTGAAGCAGGAAACTTCAAAGGGGGATAATTTTATAATCGGTACAACTTAGCTTTTTAAAATATATAAAATAATACACTAATTGCAAGTAGAACGAATGCATTTGTATTTCATTTTCAACGTGCTTCTGTTAATTCTGAAGAATTAACCTTTTGATTGTTAGTTCTACCAGCTGAAAATCTCATCTGAGGAAGAGAAAGCAAACACGTTTTAGTGCTACCTGTTCTTTTCTCTATTCTTGTCCTTAACTTGTTTTGTTCATTTATTGGATTGCCAGTTTATCAGGTTTGGGCTTTACTAGATGCACAGAAATAGAATCAAGTTGTTTTAATGTGAAACTAAATTTCACTTAAATGTGCCACCACGTTGTTTCAGCTCCTATTGACAACACAGATAGATTTTCTCCATGATAATTTATTCCTGACCTCTTCTTACATGTCTCCCAACGTTGCGCTGTTCGCTACCATAACAGAACCTATTACCTTATTGTTTGTCCTCTTCTCTTTCCTTCTTTCTTTCCCAGTATTATAGCCTTTTCCAGAGAGCTGGGCCTTCACATAATGAGTCTGAAGTAGGATAATTTGAAGCTGGTCATTTGTCCCTCCAGTGACAGCTCTGAATTGATTTGTTTGGTGATCCGTTGGTTTCTTCTCTTGGCTCTGCACAGTATTCTCAGGAGTCTTCTCCAAACACCAAAAGTTCAAAACTGTCAATACTTTTTCTATTCTGCCTTTTTAAAGTCCAACTTTCACTCCATGCAGTGTCTAAGGGAGTAACTGGCTTGCACAGTTGTCATGGTTGTAGGTATAGGGAGCTCCTGGCATTTGAATATGTTTTCCAAAACCTTCATGGCTCCTCTATCTGCTGCTCTCTGAAACTGCTCTCTGAAACTCTTTAAGTTTCTTCCTGATATTTTTGTCTTCCTAGGCTTTATTTATTTATTTATTTATTTATTTATTTATTTATTTATTTTATTACACTTTTATGCCGCCCAACTCCTGAAGGACTCTGGGCAGCTTACAACTTAGATAGCAATACCACTCAGGTTTTTATACACTGCTTATCCAGAGCTTTACAACACTCCCCAAGCAGTTACAGAGTCAGCATATTGCCCCCTATTAATCTGGGTCCTCATTTTACTGGCCTTTAGAAGGATAGAAGGCTGAGTCAGCCTTGAGCCTGGTGAGATTTGATCTGACAACCTGCTGAACAAGTCAGCAGAGATAGGCTGCAGTGCTGCATTTAACCTCTGTGCCATCGAGGCTCTTCAGCTTTTTGTGGTAATTGTCCTCAAAGTTGTGTTGTGTAATATAAACTACACCAAATGGCTGAAGCAATGACAGCTGTGTATGTAAATGTCTAGATAGTCTTTTAAAATACCATCCATATGTACCATGTAATCGTAGCTGTAATGCGATCTTTAAGAAGCAGTAATACAAGCAAAATTAACTTTATATAATTGATGTTTCTTTATTTCACCAAATATGAAGTACTTTTAGTGGGAAAACTTCCCCTTTAACTACAAATATCGTGCAAACCCTATGAGTCTGGGAGACAATGTAGATGAACAGTAAAAAAAAGGAAGTAAAAAGTTTGAGATCACTAGATTTTCTATAAGATGTTGAGTGGAGAATTGCTGCATTGGAATTCTCCCACAAACATATGAAGATATTTGAAGTTATATACTATAAAGCTAAATGATAAATAATATGATCAGCTAACTATTCAATAAAATACAACAGTACAGAATGGACATATGCAATTAATATTGTATTTTGAAAAAAGCTGATTTTTTTTTAGAATTCAGCTGCTTTGCTAAGAGTGTAAGAAACTGAGTGAAATACAAAGTGATTTCATTGTCTTGAACATTTCTAGCATATAAGATTATGACAATATATGTAGCCATCTGGAGTTGATTAAGCACCATTCTTTATAGTCAGCAAACTCCAGCATCACTCTCTTGTCCCCTCAACACAGTTACACCCAAGACTTCAATTTGCCAGCTGTTCAAGGGGAATATAGGAAAAAATAATAAAAAAGCATTTTTTCCCGATACCAAAAATACAAAACAAAACAAAAAGACAAAAACAAACAAACAAAATAAAAACCCCAAACCCTGATCATGACATAGGATCTTCCATTTTTACTTGTAACTCAAATACTTTGGTCCTCGCATGGGAAGGAAGGACTCACTGGAGAAGAGCCTAATGCTGGGAGCAATTGAGGGCAAAAGAAAAAGGGGACGAAAGAGAATGAGGTGGCTGGATGAAGTCACTGAAGTAGTTGGTGTGAGCTTAAATGGACTCCGGGGGATGGTAGAGGACAGGAAGGCCTGGAGGAACATAGTCCATTGGATTGCTATGGTCGGATATGACTTTGCATCTAACAACAACAAAATATTATTAAAATCAGCTACAGCAAAACTTTGGAGGAAAAGGTAACCTTAGTATTTGAAACAGCTCTGCCAAGATTAGAGTTGGTGAAATAGTCATAAAGGCTCTTTCATACATATTGATAATTGAGGAAGTGGATTTCTTAGGCAATTAACTGTAGACTATTATGGGCTACAAGAGGTCTCGGTAACCTGATTCTCCCCAGATGTGTAGGACATCAATTGGCATGATCCAGAGATTATGGAATTAAAATGCAACAGACAGAATATAATGCTTAATTGGGGAAGGTCATCTAGAGCACTGACTATATAGAAATAAAACTGAGATGTTATTCATCCTGTTTGAACTAAACATTCTCTGGGCATCATAGCTAATTTACATTCCCAGACCACTATAGTTAATTATGAGTACTGTACAGTATGTTTAAAATTAAGGGGTTTTTAATTAAACTCTTTGAGACATTATTTCTGGGGTTGGTAAAATGCAGAGAATAGTGGGATTCTTTCCCTTGAAGGTACCCAAATTGTTACAACATGTTATTTATTCATCAGCATTGGATTCATCTATCATTGGCCATCTTTTCCACAATTGCACACACAGTGATTCAAACAAATGGAATTTATTACCTGATTTTTAAGCTTAATACATTTTCTTTTCTACTGGAGCTATATTATTTCAATTGCATCTATACAAACTGTTGTTGGAGAAGATCTTTGAGAGTCCCTTGGCCTTAGGGGTGGGTTCCTACCGGTTCGCGAGTTACCCGCTTCGTGGGCGTGCTTTCCAAACAGCTGTCAAAAGTGCGCTGCATGCGATCGTCTCAGAAATCTTGGTGTGGTTCTGCAAGCACTCTGACAGAACAGCTGCGTGGTGGATAATCCGCCGCACGTGGCGGATAATCCACCGCACAGCTGTTCTGTCAGAGTCCTTGCAGAACCTCACCAAGATTTCTCAGTCGATCGCGTGCAGCGTGTGTTTGACAGCCGTTTGGAAAGCGTGCCCACGAAGCAGGTAACCAGCGAACCGGTAGGAAGCCATCCCTGACACCTATCCGCCGCGAGCTGCTCTGGTTGCCAGTGGTCTTCCGGGTGCAATTCAAGGTGCTAGTAACAACTTGTAAAGCCCTACATGGCTTAGGAGT
>JANHGC010001505.1:62282-76946 GCA_027560395.1 Boaedon fuliginosus | reverse complement strand
TGAAATGTTTCACTGCTTATCCAAGTAGTTTGGATGACTGAAGAAGCTTTGTGGATAAGCAGTGAAAAATTTCAAATAAAAAAAGAAAAAAAAATCCAATTGCCATGACTCAACTTCTAGACATCAGGGTGTGTTGGTGCTGTGGCTAGTTGTAAGTAAGGAAAGATCTTCAATTTTTCTCTTTGAAAAAATCTCATTTGTCATCAGTGATCTTTATGTACGATTGTTAAAATCAGTTGAAGATGCACATCTAATACATCAATGTGCTGTTTTTTTGCTTCTTCAATATCATTGAAGGCACCTGGAAAGATATTCTTATAGCACTGCTTCTTTTTCTTTCACTGCCTTATGAAATTGTCTACAGTTGAGCAGTTTGAGCAGTGTGAGTTTTGAAGCATTGTAATCTTTATGAGTGGCTGATTGGAGGATAGTATTTACCTTGTCCTGAACAGGTGTGTTTTTTTCATTCCTACCAAGTATGCTTTTTTTTTTTAGTTAAAATAATATTTAGTTTTATTCTCCTTCATTGATTAATAAACAAATGTGACACATTTACATCACAGAAAACTATTTTTTGTTTGTCCTGGGCAATGGATTTTCATGATTCCTTCCATTAATTGAAACCAGTAAACTTGCAAAAGTTTACTGTTGATGTATTATATAACTGTGACCCATTTCTTCAAGCTTTTGAATATTGTCTTGTGCTAGTAGTGCTGTATTATATGAATAAATAGAATCACACTTTTATGTAACTAACATTGGTAATCATAGCATAGCATTGGCAAAATCTTAGAAAATAATATTAAAACATTGTTTTGGAATTGGTTTTCACTTAGGATTTAATAATTGTGTATTGCAATTGAATATATATACATACAACTTCCCAAGTAGAAATCAAACAATACTTCTTTCTGAATTTCTGACTGTCTTACATTTTCCCTTAAACATTAATCTTCCAAGCTTTAAAATCTTTCATTAACTTTTTTAGAACTATCAGTAAAAATAGAGAATATTTTAAGGGTGTTAATTTTGAGATATTATTTAAATAAATATTTTATTTTTATTGTATCACTCTTATTTAAGTTCATACTTACATATAAATAAAAGTATATTTTTACTAGCGTATACTATTAATTGAAGCATCAGTGTCAAATAGAGATTATAACTGTTTTTCCAATAAAAACATTTGTTCTTTATAGTATGCTAGCTGATGACCCAGCGTTGCCTGTGTAATTTTTGATGGCACTGCCATCTTCCTTCCTTCCTCTTCCCTCCGTCTCTCCGTCCCTCTTCCTCCTCATCCTTCTTTCCTTCCTCCCTCACTTCTCTTTCTGTCTCCCTTCCTCCTCCCTCCTTCCTTCCTTTTTTCCTCCCTCCCTCCTTCCTTATCTCCTCTCTCTGTTTTTTCTTTCCCCATCATCCATCTTCCACCCTCAGTTCTGTTCCCCTCTTTCTTCCTTTCTTCCTTCCTCCTCCCTTCCTTCCTGGCCTTGCAGCATGAGGCCCAGCAGTAGAGACCAGGCAGCCCTGATTTCTCCTCACTGTCTTGCAAAATTAGGGTGCTGTGAGGCAGGGAGGCAGGCGGGTCACATGTGGAGGCTCCACCGCATCCACCTCCTGTCCGTCACTCAGTCGCTCAGACGGCCACCCGCTGCCTGGGGAGCGCAGTCGTGCAGCTGTCCCCCCACTCAGTTGGGCAGGTGGCTTCAGGGCCAACCTGGAGGACATTGAACTTAAACTCTGGCACAAAGTACCCGAGAGCCTGGCACGCTCTTCGCTTGGGGAGGAGACCGCCGTCACCCACAGCAGGGAAAAATACCAAAAGCCGTCCGGCGGAAGGCCTGGTAGGGGAGCAATATGGGCGAGATTCCCCTCGGTGCCGGCAGGGCACCAAATGCGAGCACCCAATCAGTCCCTCAGCTCTGCAGGCAGGATTTCCCTCAGTGCCACCAGGCCAGCTGACTGAATGATTGGGTGGTCGGGATAGGAGGCTGGAGTTTTGTGGGCTACTGGCACTGAGGAGAATGTTGGGCGCAGAGGAGGCAAAGGCTAGTCTCCTGTCCAAACCAGTTGCCGGCACTGAGAGAAATTCCGGCCGCAGAGTGTTCCACCCCATTTTTCCTGCCACCGCTTCCAACTCGCGGCAACCGTGGAGAAGAAACCCAGCTGGAAGACGACAAAAGTCTGCCTGGCCTGGGCAAAGGTGTGGCTGGGGCCACCGCTGCTGTGGGAGACCTGGCAGGGGTCCTGAGGCAGTTGCAGCCCACACGCAGTAGAGGTGTGTTACGCATGCGCAGTGCAGATTTTTTTGCGATGTTGCTGGTGTTTGGGGGGTCCCCTTTGCCCCACTTTTTTGGGGCAAAGACAGGGCCAAGGGGACCCCCCAAACACTGGCAACATCGCAAAATTTTTGGGGGCAAAGAACCCCCCAGTGTTGATTTTGCAACCCTAACAGAGGTATGTGTCAAATTTGGGCCAGATTTGTGCAGGGGTGTGGGTTTGTATATGGCACATAGAAACCCACAACTCTCTTTCATATATATAGATTGTATTGTATATTGTATACTATACAATTATTGGTATTAGCATAGCTCTTGTTGTTTTTATAGTAAGTACATGTCATGCGGAATTAGTTGCTTTTGTATTCCAACATTAATATGCCTTAACTTGAATTTCTACCCTGTTTTTAAATGTGATACTGCTATCATGTGCAGAAATTAGTAAATGAGATTGTATGATTTTTTCTAGAGTAAGAAAATAATCCAACAGCTAGGGAATGTAAAATTTATTTTAAAACAAACACACCTTTATTAGTCATAAAGCTGTAAAGATAAATTTGGAAAATCAACATATCTAGGGAAACCTCATAAGACAGTGAAGGACTCAGTAGGATGTTTAGTGGTGGAATTTGAGCATTTTTCATTTCTTGTGAGAAAACTGAAGAAAACATTCTGTCCAGCAGTTGAGATTTCAGTCTTGTTGCAGCTGTATAGTAGTCACAAATCTTACTGCAGGAACACAAGCAAATTCCATGAACAGCAGGGGAGCTGTCCAGCACAAAGAGATACCATTCAATGTAGAAGGAAAACAAGCCAAGGTTCTTGTCAAAACGGGAGCTGTCCAGCTTTGTTTTTAGATATTGGGTGGAGAGGTATGTGAGAAGAATTACAACAGTTTTAGTGTATTTCTGGGTTCAGAGAGTTCCATGGCAAAGGGTTCTTCAGATTTGTTTAGCAAATACCATCAGAGCATGTATAGTTATCCAAAACTCTTAAACCTTAAGAGAACCTTTTAAAGAAGGCAGTTTATACTCAGTAAGAAAGGATGTTTAGAATGAAAATCTAAGACATATCTTATATCAGTAATATATCAATATTATATTGGAAAAATTCTAAACACAGAAAGCAGCAGGCCACTGGATTATTTTGTATTATTAGCTTATCTCCACATTACCCTAATATTACTGTGTTACATTCCTGTACATTATTTTTATGTATTTAAAAAATGTAATTTCAGAGATATTAGATTTGAAAAAAATCAAAGATTAATATCTTCAGCCACTATATTTGGACATAATAAGACTAATGATCTATGGATTCATAGTCATTTAAATCTAGAATGTGGTTGAAAGTTGCTAGTTTCTAGTAGAAAGATGTCCTATAATATCTTGTTCTCTGGAAATCTTTGTTAATAGCATGTGAAAATGAATTAAAGAATACATGAACTTTTGAGAGAACTAGCTTAAAATGTATCATCTGTTTTTGTGTGTATATATTTTTCTGAATTTTTCTGTGTAAAATTTTCTCATTTGATTTGTTCAACTGCAGTAAAGGATATGGGTATAGCTACTTTTCTCTTTGCACAAGATAGTAGGAAACTGCCTTCTTGTCAGGCACAGTAACTAAAGATTGAGTTGTAACTCAGATTTATTGCTCATACCACTACCCAAGAACCTGGTCGACTAATGGTCAGCATTAAATTGGCACAAGATAAAGGTCAACAGAATTCAATGGGGGTTGGACTTGGATCTCTTATGGCAATGCAAAGAGTCTAAATTCCATAAACTCCACCCTTCAGCTCTGCCTGCTCTTCTTCTATACTTATACAAAATAAGGCCACTGACTTATTAGGTCACTCTAGTCAGTGCTGTCTGGTATTAGCTGTTAAAGATTCCACTCCAACTTCCCTCCCAGCCCTATTTGGTGGTTGAAACAGATTTCTTTGTATCTACTCTACTATGAAATTGTTTCTAAAATCAAGGCATCCTATTTGCTGTTAAAAATGATGTAGTTTTATTCTATATCAAATTCTTATTTCAAAATATTTACAATAGATTAAAATGAAAAAAAGCATTAAAATGTGTAGTATGTTTAGAGTTAATATGTCAAATCAACAGGTTGAGAAGCTGAAGGCATAAGATAATTTAAAGTTTCTTTACATGTAAGTAAATTAATGGATTAATTAATCTACAACAAATTTTGCAGCTTACTTTGAAAATCAACCATATTTTTGCTGCTAAACAATTAATGAGCTGTAGACACAGTGACACTAAAATCGGTACACTGTATTTTATAGATTGATATTTGTTAAATGACTGCAAGATGACTTTCTGTATCTTATTTATTTATTTATTACATTTTTATGCCGCCCAACTCCCGAAGGATTCTGGGCAGCTTACAACATAGATAGCAATAGTACTCAGATTTTATATACTGCTTATCAGAGCTTTATAACACTCCCTAAGCAGTTACAGAGTCAACATATTGTCCCCAAACAATCTGGGTCCTCATTTTACCGACCTTTAGAAGGATGGAAGGCTGAGTCAACCCTGAGCCTGGTGAGATTCAATCTGACCACCTGCTGAACAAGTCAGCAGAGACAGGCTGCAGTGCTGTATTTAACCACCGCGCCACCAATAAGAGATTGAAATACCAGATTAAGTGTACAACAGTATTTGTGCTAAATCTTAAACTAGTCTGCTGCTCTCAAACATGGTAGAGGGTGAAGTATAGTAGTGGATGGTCACCTATCAGACCAATCAGATCTGTTCATGGAATGCCCAAAATATCAATGCACTATCTTATCCTGGTCTATAATATACTTTGGGCTGGTCTTAACAGCGATCACAGTTATGGCTACCATCTTGCCTCTTTTTTTTTTCTACTCACTGCAGACACCCTGTAAATATTTGACACTAAACTATGATTCGGCATAACCTTTTGATGCAACTGTGATGCTTTTGAAAGTATATATTGTGGATTTAACCTGTGGCTTATTCTGTTTCTTTTGCAGGAGGAAGCTGATGTGTAATCACTGCTTTTGTGATGTTTGGAAACCCAGACGAGTTGTTCTGAGGCTTCTCCTTCCTCTCCTACTACCCGAAATGACTTGAGGTTTTTTACTGATTGGACCAACAACCACTTGAGCTGCAGGATTTACATCCCAGTAGTGCTGAGCTACTTTCTTCTTCCCCTGCTTTCTTTCAGTCTTCAGTGTCAACTGGTATTTCCAGGAAAGAATGCCGTTTGAAGACAGTACTAATTTGTCCTTGAGATTGGTATCTTTGCTTACAGTCAGCGTGGTATTTCTGGTGTTTTCAGAAATTTCAGCTGTTGGAAGTACGGTGAGATGATCGAATTCCTGCTCAGCTCAGCAACAGAGGTTGACTTTGATGTTGTGATGGCTGCTTTCAAAATTACTGCATTGAAAAACATGCTGTTAAGAAAACAATGGCTAAAATTATGTGTGATGTGTGATGGTTCAGAGAAGGGGGTCTCTGCAAACACGGAATGACTCTGCTATCGTCATGCATGAAGAACATGTTAAGATGTTCCCTGGAATGTCCTCGCCACGCCTGCTGCTAATACATAGTAATATTCTAATATTGTTTAAAGTGGGAACTTTAGAAAAAGTTGCATTTGGCAAGGATGGGTCTCGAATTGCAGGTTTTTCTTTCATTTTGTTTGAATTTGCTAGCTTGTGAATCTTCTTCATGGCCTTTGAATGTTTCTATTTAAAATTGCCATAGGTAAAAACAAATGGGCTCTCCTAGTTTCTAAAAGCTGGTGCAGTGGGAGTTTGCAAATGGGAGCTGTGAATAGCTAGTGATCTTGGGCAACAAGTTGTCTCTCAGCTTTAGCTCCCTGGGTGTTTGGAAAGGGCGTTGTGGGGTGGGGTGGAAGAGTCAGGTGGAGTGGGGTGGGCAAAGGGAACTAATGATGTCATATGCTTCATGATATCATCATGCAAGCGAAGGAACATGATCTGTATATTTTGTGAAATGACATCACGCTGCATATGACATCTTGTTGCATGTACTGTATATCTCTGCTCAGCCCATCAACTCAACATTATACTAGCTTACAAACCCAGGTGGTGCCTGCAAACTGCTTTGTGAGTCTCAACACAAGAAACATGTTACTGACAAGAAATAATAGGCAAACACAGTAAGTTATGCTAGAATTGTGTCAAAGGAACTGCAAACTAAATTGAGTGAAGAATTAGTGGCACGGGGATATAATTGCCAGTGGTTCTCTTATTTACAATTATTAGAAATATTTCAAGTAGACAAAAGAATTTAGGGTTTTGGACATTGTAAGGCTGAGTCTGAAACAGATCTGCACCCAGATTAGTTTAGTAAAGCAGTTGTTAAAACATATAAGTGTTTATTGACATTTGAAACAGAAGAAATGAAAGAAATGATAAAAGTGGGCAAAAATATTGGGTATAATACACAGATGGAATAATGGGGAAATAGGTTGTTGAATGGTTTGAAATTTACCTTATGTTATAATCTTAAAATAATTTTTTATAAAATGATGTATATGATAAGTATATGTACCATTGAGATATCTATCAATCAATATCTATCTATCTATCTATCTATCTATCTATCCTTCAAATTTATGTGGGAAGCATGAACAAGAGGGGACATTTTATCATGTTTGGTGGGTGTGTAAAAAAGCTACAAAATTCTGGATCCAAACCCATACACTGATTCAGCAGATTTTCAAGATTAATATACAATTGAAACCAGAGAAGTTTTTTTGAGCAGGGTTGATGGACAAAAGTTATGGACTGTTGTTGTTGTACAGTATAATTGCAGTAAGATTATTGTATGCACAAAAAAGGAAATATATGGCATTATCGCAATGGAAGGATGGTTGATGAAGATGATGGAACTTGCCAAGATGGCTAAATGGACTTCTTTGATCAGGCAGAATATCTATGTTTGTTGCTAACTGGAACCTTTATAGATTTTTTTGTGTGTAAAACAGAAAAAAAATGAAGTTATGATTTATGGTTTGAATGATTAGACAGAATTGGGTTACAGAAAGAAGTCAGTTATGTTGTAATCATACAGAAAGAGGTCGATCGATCATTGCATTTGTGACTGCTGTAAAGAAGATTGGGGGCTACTTCTTTGTATGTTGTTTTCTTTCTGTTCTATTTTTGTTTTTTCCCCCTTTCTTGCAGTTTAACTTTTTCTTCAGTGTGTTTCTTTTTCCTTTCTTTCTCTTACTTTGTATCAGTTTGTATTTATTTTCATTTTCCTTTTTAAAAATTCTTTAATAAAATTATAATATTACCACATCGACGTACATCTGGTCTACCAGCTTAGTCGTAAAGATAGTTGAAATAAGACACTAGAAATTGTAGGCTACAGATACATACATGCATATACATCTAAATGTGGGTTTTTCTATAAACAAAGAATGCAAGTTAACAAACATCTTTTACTAATAACGAAAAAAGATCTTGTGTACAAACAAAGAAAAAATCCCAAATGTTAAATAGATCCAACATTAAATGTAAAATTAATCTGTCTTTCCCCCTTTTTTTCTGTTTGGTATTTTATCTTTGGTGGTAAAAGAAAATCTCTATAAAATGTTCTACAGGTGGCATCTGCCCCCAGGAAGATTAGCTAAAATGTTTGACAATATGTCCCCCAAACTGTTGGAAATGCAAACAAACACCTGGCACATACTACCACATGTGGTGGACCTGTATAAAGGCAAGAAAATTTTGCGCACATACGTGGTTAGAAAAAAATGATCAAACAACATATAGATTTTAAGCCAGAATTTGAAATGGTGATCAACAACACAATAAATTCCCACAAACTGACAAATTGATCCTTGGGTTGGTTTGCATATTGGTTGATTAAAAATATTATTAATATGTTCAGTGTATTGTTCAGTTATTAAACAAGCTATAGGCTATATCATGGAGAAGTAGTACAGGTTTGCAAATCTATTTTTAAAATAGCTGATTAGTATGTCGCAATACTTGCTCAGGCTCTCTATGAATAAAATGATAGATCCCTTTGTACAAATTCTTGGAGATTCCAGAGTTAGGTCACGTGATAAAGAGCAACATTTCCCAACCTTGGCAATTTCCAGGTGTGTGGACTTCAAATCCCAGAATTGCACATCCAGCATGCCCATTGATGAGAATTGTTACCACAGTTGTGTCACGTGATGTGCCAGAAGATAAGGAGGAAGTAAATATATGATATGAGTCAAGGGATCCAATCCTTACCTGTGCAGTCAATAATTGGAGACCAACTTGTTAAAATCTGGAGGAGTGTTCATTTAAACAATTAAATAACATTAAGAAACATTATTAAGAAGCATTCACTATTTCTACCATAAACCTATTACCTATCTCTACCTACTGTCCCATTGTCCATGGGGTCGCGATGGGTTGGGCACGACTTCACAACTATCAACAACAACCCATTGTTTTTAATTATGTGTAGCTGATTCCACAGGATCATCCACAGGAAGAGAATAAAGAAAAGTCAGCATAGAACACAACCATGAAATAAAAGCCCCCCCCTTTTTTTTTTTAATATGCATTGGGACTGATTTAATCAAAATAGCCTAAATATCCAATTCCTTGTCAGGGCCGAAGTTCAAGAGACAGACTTACTCCCTGCTTTCATCTATCTTACTCCATGTACTCCCATTACTTCATCTAGTTTATGCCCTGCTTTCATCTGAATGAAAGAACTTTCTTACTGAGATCACACATTGCATGAAGCTATGATTAAAAATATTAAACATTTAAATATTGAAAATACGATTAAAATATGTTATTCTGAACTAGTCAAAGTGGTCCACATTCGGTAAAATTGTAAACCAATTAAAAGCAATTCTGCTGTGACCGGGTGTTAGGCATGAACCGGTCATGGATATATACAATTACTATTAGAGTCCTTTAAACCCTTAGTGTCTACTCAGAAGGACAGATAGTTCTTGTTGAGGAACTGCCTCATTTAGTGATCATTCACATTTACAGTGGAGATGTGACCAACCCTCACATTGACAATCTTTGCAGTTTTGTAAAGTAAAACATAGTTGAAATTAGATCATAAGAACAGTTGTGGTTTCCCTTAATAAAGTTAATAAAGTTCATACCGTATAGATAAATGTTGTGTGATCCAACGATCACTGAAAAGAAACCAAGAAGATGGTGAGATCATGCCATTCTCCTTTATTTCTGTCCTCCTCCTTGTCTTATTCCTTCTTTATCAAAAGCCACTTGCTTCCTTGCAAGAGAGCAAAATCTGTCACTGCTCTTTCCTTCTTCCTTTGATAGTGATTATCTGGATACATGCAGTCAGAGAATTGTCTATTATGTAATTGTGTGATCAGAAGAAAAGGAAGAAAGAAGATGGCAATGACCGACCTCAAGTTGCTGTAAATTAGGGGTGTCAAACTCGATTTCATTGAGGGCCGCATCAGGGTTGTGTTTGAACACGGGGGAAAAGGAGGGAGGCGTGACAGGGATGGGCATGGCCAGTTCGACATCACTTGTGTCAGGGGCACCTTCAAAAGGGGAAACATTTCTCCTGAGGCTGAGGCGCCATAGGCTGGCCCTTTCCTATTTCTAGAGCAGTCCCACAGGCCAAATTTAAGCACTCTGTGGGCCAGATCCAGCCTGTGGGGCTTGAGTTTGACACACCTGCTGTAAACGCATTGAGAGTTCATTTTGAAAAGTAAATTCACTAGGGGGCAAAATACTTATTTCCTTCCCAAATGATAGAAAATAGCTGCCCATTTTGAAGGTAGTACATGAACTAAAAATTGATGAAGATGTAGAAGCAGTTCTTGGAATATTGGACTATGAAGCCTTCTTAAGTTGAAAGCTGAATGCTAGATTGCCATTTGCTATCCAGTTAAGATGAAAGCAGAGGCCTTGTTTCAAGTGAGATGCAACTGTTACAGACCTACAAAAGTGATTCTTTTAAAAGAACCCATGCAAGGTCAATGGAATGCTTGTGTCTATAAATACAGCACATTTGGCCTTGACAATCCCCCTGAAGCCTGTCATAATCCTAAAAGCAATTCATTGGATTCCCACAATTGGATCTCATAGAATGAATAACTAACCACATGTTTCTCAGTAAATAGAATGCAGTTTGTACTGAAATGTTGTATGTACATAATGCTTGCAATAGCTGTGGTTTCAAAATATTACTCTGGATAAGGATATTCTGTTTCAAGGCAAACTTTGAGCGCTAATATTTTAAGAGCTTGTTGAATAAATTTAACACCCTTCGTATATTCTACATTTAATGAACTTTAAGTGGCATGTTTTAAAATGGTTTCTTTTTAAAATAGTATAACAATTATTCCAGCATTTAAAAAATATTTTATCACCCTTCCAGTGTATGTTACCCTATGTGGGCTTGCTTATTACTAGACCCAGCCTGAGGAGACTGCTGAGTTGCAAGACGGGGGTGAGGAGCAGTCCCAGGCGCTCTAAAAATGGGAGCCAGCCCAGGCTTGGGTCCCAAAAGGAAAAAGGACAAGGAGAGCCAAATCCTACCTGCCTTTCTGAGGCAAGATCTGTCTGGGATACTGGGTGGAACTCCATTCCTAAGACACAATCTGACTTGCCTGATTGGTGGAGCAGAGCCCAATAGCATCACTGATCCCATCACAGAGGAAACCACTGGAGAATTGTTTCTTTTTAAAATAGCGTAACAGTTATTTAAAGATAAGTGTTTAGAATTTAAAAACTATTTTATCACCCTTTCAGTGTATGTTACCCTATGTGGGCTTGCTTATTTGCTCTGTTTGGGGATATTATGTTTATATGTTCAAATATAGTATGTGTTCATATATTTTGGAATTATGAATTAATGTGACAAGCAAGACAGGCACTTTATAGGATGTGGGTATTGCGCTTAGCTTATATTTTCAAGGCTGGGTTGACATGACTGGAGCTATTATTTTCAGAAGTAGGGAACAGTACCTAATTGATATTTCTATTAATAAATTGAAGAAAAAATTATCAGGAATACAGAATTCAGAATTATATTTTGAGAACATTATATTTTGAGAAAAAAGATTCCATTTGCATCGTCACCAATACAATCTGCATAAAGTGCTTTAAATGTTGATAATAACTTTCTTAGTTTGAGTATTTTTCTTGTTTTTTTTCTCCTTCAGTCTCATCACATGATTGTTCCTTTGAGAGTTTGATTCTTAAAACAACTAAAGAGATATAACAGAAATATTCAAGGTTATTAGAAAAATGGCCACTGCCAACAGAATGGGCTAGATGACTTTTTATTTAACGGCTATATAATATTGCAAACAAAGGAAAATTAAAGAGCAAGAAGCCAACAGTGGCATCAACTCACAAAAAAAGTGTTGTAATGTCTTTTTATGTGTAGAGCACAGTAGCCTAGAGATGAAGACACTTGTCTCCTCCTCGGAGGGTTGAGAGTTCAATCCTAGGCAGCAGCTGATGTTTCTCTATTGGGGCGCAAAAATAAAATATCTGCTGCACACTCCATGTAAGCGTCAGGAAGGACATCTGGCCAGTAAACGGTAAACACCATTCAATTGATTCCGAATAAAGGGATTAAAGGGTCATAAAAAGGGGAAAAAAAGTATTTTTATATGTCATTTAGAAAAGGATGCTACATCTTAACACTACAATTACATATACTTGACTTAGTGTAAATGCATGAATTCACCCTAACAAGTGCATGAATCTATATAAGGATACTTTGATTAGGGTGTCTCAGATTGAGTGCTATTATATATTTACGTCCACTGATGATACCTACCAAGAATAATAAAAAATACTATTCTGGAATGATCATATTTGTAATGAAAAAATCAAACCAGAGTTGTAAATTGAAATTATGTAGGTTTAATGCATACAATAGCATACATGTAGATAAGGCAAGAGTCGGGAAATTAAACATTTTCATAAAAGACAGCATGTCTTCAATTATTTTTGAATTTGACCACTGATTATAGTGGTGTGAAAGATCAAATAGCTACCTGAATTGCCATAAAAAGAAAAAAAACAGGGTTATCTACCAAAAAGTTCATTGGGCTCCTCTCTGCCAATTTCTGACACTTTAAAGATTTTCTTCATATTTTGAAAAGTGACTTTATAGTGGACAATTTCATTTTCAATGAACACTTATAGATCATTAGCTGTCTATTTATAAAACTATATGAAATATGCATCAAGATAAGATGTTTTGTAAATATGCTTTTCAAGTTTATATACAGAGGTCATAAGCACCATGAAAACATGCTTTAATATGTTTTTGTTTTCCATAATAATTTTTCTTAAAAGTATTGAATGTCTCTAGTATACTTAGATCTGTGCAAATGTGCAGATGATTATGCAATTTAAGTAGGATTTAAAATGAGTATCATGTTTCTAAATTAACATGCCATTTTATTAAGATTGAAAACATAGCAATTATGAACACACATTATAATCTGGAGTAAGTTATTACTTTGGTTACTCACAACCTTTGGATTTATGTGCCTTTATGTTCCAATTTTCACCCTTCTGATTTTGAATGTTTAATTACCATCTTTAAATTTATTTACATCTCTTGCGTGTTTAGTAATTGCTCAATATAACATACTGTAAGTAGTTGATTCAAAATCATTACAGGCCAGCTACCAAAGGCTGCCACAACAGATGTGAGCATCAAGTGTTACTGATTGTCAAGTAGTTGCCTTTAATTGTGGTTTGTTGTTACATCTGAATTTGTTCCAGGTTAATTATAATGTGCTACATCATTCTGCCCACAAGGCACAATGACAGAATGGGTAGAAAACAGAACCATATGTGGTGCTAAAAGATTCTTTGGGGGCTCTACCACCAGGATATGAGTCTATGCCATTCACATTCCTGACTTGACGGAGTAGAGTGTAAGGAACCACACTCGAATGGTCTGAGGTGAAGGAAGCCTCAGATAAATGAGTTATTATGGACAGGGTAGATTCAGGCCTCAGGATTCCCTTTCAAGTTCAGGAGAAATGGATATGCAATAAAGGCCCCTTAGGATTGTTTGCTGGTCTGATGTATTTCCTAGACTTGATGTAAGTACTAGAAAGCTGGTTGTCTGTGTTGACTCGCCAACATAGTAATATCTTCTGCTTCCAAGACATGCCTGCTCAACCACTGACAGGAAATTTGGCATTACACACTCTTCAGGTCTGGTCTAGATCACAACCCACCAGACAGTCCTGACTTAGCTCTGATATTATGGTGTCTGAATTTTACACTGTAAGTCATGGGGAGTAACTACTTTTCATCAAGAGACTATTTGGGCATTACTTTGGTGATCAATATAAGCGGTGCTCTAGTCTAGAACAGGTACAAAAGAATTCAATCTAGTAGCTACCATTTGAGGTTGTCCTGGAATATACTAAAGTCTAATGAAAGGCTTACTGGGCAACTGATCAGGCCAGTGAGAGTTCTGGCTTTGACTTCAATTAAGAATAACCTTGCCAGAAGTGATGGAATTAATTATAGAAGAAAGAAGCGCTTGGAGTTGATTTAGTGACTCACTGTTTTTCACAGTTTCTTTGGCTGTGACAACCCCACCTTTCTGAATGGTGCTTCTGTTCAGCTCATTTTGCAACGTGTTTATTTGAAAATATGGTCAAGATGAATTTAGCCATAGAGGATCTGGCCTACAAATAATATATTAATATAATAAATGTACAGACAAAATTACAGGCCACTACAACCCAATCCACATAACATTTAAAGGTCTCATTTATTTCAACCACATTAAGTTCTACAAGATATTGGCTTCGGGATCAGGTTAACCATATTCCAACTTTGTGAGTATTTTACCAATTTAGCATCTCAGAGAGCATTAGGATTTATGCTGGCTTTGCTGGTAAAATGTTTACTTCATTTGATGTAGACCTGGGGCTTTTAGTGAATAATTTAAAATACTTGGTTGGACTGGTAAGTTTCAAATGTCAGATAGTTTATACTCCTCATGGAAGAAGTTCTCTACTCTTTCCTTTGGAAATCCTTCTATTTTTCAAAGGCCCTCTCAAGCAACCCCTTTGGGGGAGTTTTGGGGAGGTTAAGAGGAGTTACAGGTGGCATAGAAAATCATTGATACCTCTCCCCCTCATCCCCTATGCTCTTGAGCAGCTGAGGTGAGGTGAGCATATAAACTTGAGTTATTTGACTAAGGAAGGAAAGGAAATCCCAAATTTGAAGCAATTGCTGACTAAGCCCCTCTGTAAATTATTGTGATCCATGGTTGCTACAGCAATGGCTCATTTCAGAGAATGGATCTGATAATATCTATAAAAGAGAGGTGGGGTGCGGATGGGAGTTTGTATGTGCTCTGTACAAACTTTCAGT
>JANHGC010001505.1:15834-34345 GCA_027560395.1 Boaedon fuliginosus | reverse complement strand
CTCCTTATCTATAATTATTTTTACTGGGAATCATAGAGGTATCAAAAATGAGCACCAGCCCCATCTCTTCCAGGAATGTCCTATTCCTGAGCCAAAGTCTCCAGTTAGATTTGATAATTGCCTAGGTTGCAAATCTTTTTTTTTTTTAAAGAAGAACCTTGTCTGAGGATTTTCATTTACGAATATTAACCTGACTTCTACAATGTAAAGCCATCTATAGGTATTAACTAACCTTTTATCCAAGATTAACACACACACACACACATGTAAAGCAATTATATATATCTTAATTTAAAGGTAACCCTCGACTTAAATTTCCATTACTAAGCAAAGCAGTTGTTACTGTGAGTTTTGTCCCATGTTAGGATCTTTCTTGCCATCATTGTTAAGTAAAACCCTGAGTTGTTAAGTTAGTAACATGGTTGTTAAGTGATTCTGGCTTTTCCCATTGAACTTTACTTTTACACGCAAACGGTGATTACATGATCCCAGGACTCTGCAACCATCATAAATACATGCCATGTGCCAAGTATTCAAATTTTGATCACATGACTGCAGGGATGCTGAAACACTCATTAGCAGGGATGGGCTGTGGGGGGGGTGGTTCACTGGGGTTTGGGCAATCTTCTTGCTAAGGATCTGCCCAGTTCGGCGAAACCCAAATCCCACTCCTGGCTTGCCCCTCGCACCCCACCTCGCCCCTCCTACTCCACCTCACCCCTCACCCCTCCCCTCCCAAGAGTCTCCACATGGCCCGTTTTGGATGTAAGTGCAGCGCCCGCATGGAGGCTCTGGGAGGGCGAAAAATGGGCCTCCTGGCAGTTGCAGAAGTCCAGAAACGGGCCCATTTCTGACCTCTGGAAGACCTATGGAGCCCGGGGGAGGCTGTTTTCATCCTCCCAGAGGCTTCAGGAAACCTCCGTCTCATTCCCAAAAGGGCGAGCACGCACGCGCTCACAACCAGCGAACCCCTTGTGAAGTTAAGTGCAGCCCACCTTTGCTCATAAGTGTAAAAAATTGTCATAAGTCACTTTTTTCAGTGCCATTGTAACTTTGAAAGCTCACTAAACTAATGCTTGTAACGTGAGGACTACGTGCTGTAATTCTTTCTTTATTGGTCTCCTTCGTGCTGGGTTTTTCTTTTTTCAGATTGTATACTGTAAGGTCCTTTTCTAATGAGTTCTTTCCCCTTTTTCCTCCAATTTCCTTCCACTCTCCTTCTACATTTCTCTAAGCCTCACAATTATTCCACTTTTGGTCAGTATTTCCTTTTCTCTTTCCTCTTGATGACAGAAGATGTTGCTGTCAATTCTTCCTAGCTGTCTGGCTTTTTCCATTGGATAGCCTCCATGTTTTTAATAGTTGCTTAGCAATGGTCATGCTATGAAGTGGTGGTGATGGATAGACCACTGGTGAAAGAGAAGAAATGCTCCCTTGTATTTTTTTCTCATAATTCTAAAAAAATAGTAGCAGTGTGGGAATTAATACAACTATAGCTATGCCTACTTAATTTGTGGGAAGATAATAATAATAAATAATCAGCTGAGGAGTCAATTTAGTCCACATTTGAATTCAAATGTAATTCAATGTTTTAAAATCAATGCAAAAACTGAAATAGAACTATTTTTGAGCGTTGCAGATACCCAGATTTTACAGTGCAGTTAGCCAATAATAAGGAAAGGTATATTGGACAAGAATCTGTACAAAACTACAAATAATCTTGGAAACAATGTAGAAGAAGGTTTGGAATAATGAGTGTTTTAAGCAAAATGCACGTTTGGAAAAATGTGGATCAAAATATATAGCACACATTAATGCTAAAAAGTTTTTAAAGAAATCATCCCACCCCAAATACATAGAAGATGTCCTCTCCTGAAACAAAATGCGTTTCAGAAAGATATGAATAAGTCTATTCATGAGGTGTATGTTAGAATGCACACATTTTCCCAAAATACTACATTGTTATTTTTTATTCACTTCAAGGGGCTCAAAATGGCTACTTTCTTTAAATTTATTCTCATAACAACTAGAATCTATCAGGGAACATTCTGGAACAAAGACAAAATCTCTCCAGATCTGCCCATGGACTTTCTGGAGCCGTACCAGCTTTCTTGCTGTGACCAGAACAATATTTTCATCTCTATTAAGAATCATGTCAACATGAAGGCATGTTGATGTCAGACAGAAATTTTGCCATACAGAAACCCAGAGGTTGAAGTCAGCAGCATGACCAACAGCAAGAAAGCCTCAAAACATCTGAAGGTTGTCTAGTCCTTTCCTTATAAGAATGAATTGCAGGGAAGGGCTCTAGATAGTTGTCTACGGGCATAGAAACTTCCACATCTGAATTACTGCTATGCAAAAATTGGCTAATTTGTGGGCAGAGAAATCTGATAAATAATATCTTCTGGGTTTCTCTCAGGAAAGAGAAATTTTTCAACAATTATTTAAGGGCAGAGGTTCTTCTTAAAGCTGACAATAGTGCTGCTACTGAAAAAACTAGTGGGAGGAAATATGGCAAGTAGTTCTCCTATTTAACTGAAATGTGGGAAAGCAGAGAGCTAATAGATTGGTGAGGAGATGAGTGAAAGACACACATCCCTTGGGTCCCACATAACTCTCCATTGAAAGCAAAATTACTTTCATTGAGCTGGAAAAGAACTGGTTGAAAAAAAAATGCAGAATAATTTCTCTGTCTTTTCTGTGTGCTAATAGAAATACCACCCATATTTTCTTATAATGCATGCGCAGATTTATTGAGAGTCAAACTGTTTTATAAAGAGAGTACACCCAGAAAAATATTGTCGTTGCTTCCAAGAATAACAGTGGGAAATATACAGGGATTCCAATCCATCCCCCTTAAATTAGCATTTTAATTCCCTTAGCTGCAATGAATACTACACTTAGAACTAAAATAAGAATTGCTGTATGAAAGGAAAATAATCCACCCCACGTTAATTGTGCTCGGTTGCTCTTGACTTTAATGGGAAAATAAAACATATCTGCTTATCCTCCCTCCCTTTCTGTATACGTTTCCTGAGTTCAGAATTATTTCCAGGGGGCAGGTTGAAAAGATAGATATCAGGTAATATAGGGACTGAGATTCTCAGTAATTGTTACTGCTTCCATCGAAGCTGCCATGTACTTTGTGTCATTGGAAGTGATCTAAGCCCCGCAAGAAGAATAGGATTTTTTTTTTTTTTTGCAAACAAGGTTAAACTGCAGTTGCAATTTAAACATGAACAAACAAATAAATGAAATGAATGCTCTGATTCAGCTATCTGAGCACTGTATTGGTCCGGGATGAGTCTGCTGTTAACAATAACATTTCGCTATCTCTTCACATATCCAGGCATCCCCGTAGACATTAAAAAAAATCAATCGTTTCTACCTGCTTCATTGATATCACATTGAGAATATGTGTCAAATTAGATTCCGAACTGAAATAGTTCTCATGGGAGAAGGAAGGGTAGTTGATATCAAGTGGCAAAGCAGGGAAGGGCTCTTTAAAAAAGCAAAAAGACTGTGGGAAATAGAAACTTTAAAAACAAAGACTTGGAAATGAAGAGATATCTGGCAGCTACAATAGCTGATTTGGACACGGTTCTAGCAACTGTTCAAGATGCAGTGCTGGTTCCAGTCCAGAGAAGCGGTGGCCAATGATCCTACCATGTTCAGCTCTGTTGATATTGTAGAATAGGTCATTCTGATTCTTTTTGCCTTTTTAGATAATTAGAGTGATGTGCTTTTCTATTAATGCTGCCAAGCTCTGTCCAATAGAGCAGGATTCAGCAGGAACTCTGGGTGTGCAGCTCTGGGGACTTGGAACACGGGATGTGCAGCTCACAAAGTGTGATAATATATGGGGATATGGGGATATGCCTGAACCTGCATGCAGCACTGCCGTTTCTAAATGCTCCAGGGCAAGCCACATACAGTACATTGGAACACATTAATTTAACCAAGAAGTGACTAAGGCAGGCATGACTGTAAGCAGAGACTCCTGAACCAGAAATGGTACATAAGATGGTATTGCACGGTGTCCCTCCTGCCTTAGCTGCCATCTGCTCTTTGAGCAGGAGCCATTAGTCCAAGAGGGTCCCAAATTGTCAGCCAACTTTGTCTGTGTGAAGGGCCAATTCATCCAGAATCCAGAATTAAAAAAATCACAGGTGGGGAGACCATAGCCACTCAGTCTTGCTAGGAGTAAGATGAAGTCTTTTGTTCCCCATCCAGATTTCTGCAATTTGCAGGCATTGAGAAAGCACCTTGACAGTATCACTTGGACAGCAGAGATGTGCATCTCAGTATCAACAGCATGTCAATGTTAAGTATGAGTAGCAGAGAGCAGAGGCACCTTGAAAACAAGAGTCTAAAAGTGAACACCCCTTCTCCCCATCGCTAACTGGAATTAACCTCAAAGGAAGGAAGAGAACCACTGCAAAACCACTGTCTCCTACTCCCTAAGCTTATTTAGAAGTTTACCATAAATGATGTTATTAAAAGCCACTGAGAGATCTAGAGGGGCCAAGAAGAACATCACCCCTAACCGGAGACCATCAAAACTCCTCAACAAATACTCAGAAATACAACCTGGTCCAAAAACCGTCTGAAAAGGCTCAGAATAATCTGCATCCACCAGGGTCACCTAGGGAAGTTAGCCTACCACCTTCTCTTTAAAAGGAAAGGCTGGGGATTGGAGGGTAGTTGTCCTTTTTTGTTGGATCTAGTGATGGCTTTTTAAGAAAAGGGGTAATCATCGTTTCATTCAAAGCTCCAGCCAGAACCATCCCTCCCTCACAAAGAAACTGGATAGGAAACACTGGGCATGCCAATTTTCTCTTATGGAAGATGTTTCTGATCTGCATTAAAAATAATGTTGAAGAAATTAAGCTTGGGATAACAATCAGAAATAAAAAATTATCTCCAACAAAAAAAAAAAGCTCTGAACAACTCTGGGCCATCCTAAAAGCAGGAACGAATTTTTCATGGGTTTACTCCAGTTTTAAGGCATCCAAGAGTCAGTCTATGCAAATTCCCAGGAGATCAGCCAACCAGCCAAAGCATTCGTAGTTTCCACAACAGATATATATTTCATCTATGTACTCTAATTTATAATGTTTTTAAGCTACTGCATTTAAACATAATATTGGCAGAGAAGAAAACCACATTCAAATAAGGACAAATTTCAGGAGCATTAATGTAGAACCTGATTCTTTAAGTACCTATTCCATTAGTTTAAGGATGCAAGTTATATAAATAAGATGCTGATGAAACATTCATTGTATTTTCGGTGACTGCCATGGTGATGTATTTTAAACACTTTTTGTGCTAATAGAAAATTACAGTTGTATTAAATTTCTCCATTCTCCCCATTTGTTTTCCGTTTTCTGTATATAATTTGTATTATTGAGAATTGGGGCATTTCTCTATTTGCACTTAACATTCCTTGGTAACATGTTTTTTCCATGTTGTTGTGTTAATCTTGTGTATGTCCAAGAAAGCCTTAGGTTTAAGCAGTCCTTCATAGTGATATTCCCCTTAAACTTACAATGTTTACAGTGAGCTTCAGAGGGTATGAAATCTGTTAAGCTTTGAATCTCACTAACTGGAAGGAATTTGAATGAGACCAATGACTGAGGGCAGGATGAAAATTGGCAATGGGGACAGCCCATTTCATGCTCATCTAATTTTCTTCTAATTGAAAGATGGATGGGCATTGCTTCTCTGCAATGTCAAATATTAGCCAAATACTAGACATCAAGTATTTGACAGGTTTAATATAAGCAAGCTAGAGGAAATATTAGTTATCGGTTGTAAAAATTTGGTCTAGACAGACCATGGGTGTCAAACTCTCAGTGTCACATTGCCGTCACATGACATATTGTGATGTTTCTCCCCTTTGTGGAGCTGAGGTGGGCGTGGCCTGCAGGTGGCACATCCAGCCCGCAGGCCACCAGTTTGACACCCCCAGTCTAGAGGTTGGTTTTTGTTTTGCTGTTTAGCAGTTCCGAAATGTGAGAGGTACATGAAGTGGTCAAATGCTGGGCCACAGCACTATCAGTTTAGAATAAGCTTCACTGTTTCTGCAAGTTAACTAAACATTGTTGCTATCTGACCATATCTGAAGAGCATCAAGTTCAGGTATTAGTTCAGTATCTTTGCAACCATTTTCAGCCTTAAGCATTCTATTCTAACATACATGCTTTACTAGAGAAGAGGTCCAACACCTTCCATTCACCAGATGCTTATTCATGTTCATTTCTTGCTTGTGGCCTTTTGTACCCCATGCACAAATGACTGCAGAAAACCAACTCCTGCCCATGTCTTAAGAAGAAAACAGCAAACATGTTGGGCTTGGTGTATCAAAAACTCAGGAAATGCCTAATTTGACTCTTGTTTTGTAACCTTACAAAACAAAAGAGAAACAATTCTTTATGTAGTCATATATTTTTAAAAATAATGGTCCAATCATGATAATCAGATCATCACCCATTGTTCCCCAAGTCTCCAAGAATCACACAAGAATGAGGCATGCTTTCAAGAATGTTGATGAATGCTAGCATGTCACTCAAAACATTGTGCATGTCATCTTGGACACATATGCCATAGATTTGACATCACTGTCTTAAAAAGTGGCACAATGCTCTCTGTTTGAAATTGTTTTCTCTATTCTTTGATCAGTTAAGATTCCAAGATTCAGAAATTTTGGCTTGTTGTATTTCATCCAGTCAATCGTAATTTTAAATAATTCCCTAATGAAATAAATCAGGCTGTGTGTCATCAGCATATTGAGACACCAAGCTGTTTCCCAAGATTTCATCAAATAACTATTAAATAGCATATGAATAAGTTGGATGAATTCTTGGAGCATTCCTCCAACCAAGGCCAGTGAAGGAAGCACTAATATCTCAGTGTTGTTTTTAAAAATCTCTTATTCCAGAAGGATCAAACCACTCCAGAATGCCTCATCTCAGCAAGATGACCCAGGAAATGTCAAGATTAATAACATCAACTAGCCCTAAGAGGTTTAAAAGAACTAATAATGATTCCTCTTTTCTGGTTCCCACAAGTCAGGCAGATGAGAGAACCCAAAAAGAAGCTGGAAGCCTAGACCAAAGAGGTTCTACTTATTATAAAGTGATCTTTACGTGCATGTATTTAATATTTCTCAGAAGAACTGGGAAAATTTGCTTGAAGTAGCCGATACTGACATAAATAATGAATCTGGTTTTAAAGTTCAGTGAGACTACTAGATTAAGTTTCACTCTTCTTTCTCCGAAGTTATCCAAACTTTCCCACCAATTTGATTAAGCTCAAACCCTGGAGCTAAACCTACATAAGATGTCATTAATACATAGTGAATTCTTATAGATACAGCTTCTTCTTCTTCTTTTTTTTTTGCAATTCCTCTGATATGTAAACTACAGGAAAGAGAAACAAGTAATGCAGTAATCTTTTTATCTTCAAGTTTATCATTCCTTTAAATCAGGGGTGTAAAACTCATGATGATACATTGTCGTCACATGACGTATCACAACTTTTTCCCCTTCGCTAAACCAGGGGTGGGCGTGGCCAGCACATGATGCATCCGGCCCATGGGCTGTGAGTTTGACACCCCTGCTTTAAATGCAAGGAAAGGTATATGGCAGCACCATCAGTATGTACTGTGAAAACACCTGCTTAACAACTACTACTGGATCGATTGTGCATCCTAGATTTTTATATTAGCTCACTCACAGTGTGAATATGTCTGTATTTGGTATTACTTTTGTATTACTCATGTAATATTTTTTAAGTGAGTTGTCTTCAGGGTCTAAATGTTACGATGGCAGATTTTTGGCAGAAAATGCTGAAAGATAAGGGAAAGAATGTGGCTGACATGTTCAGGAAATTAAAACATTGTACCCTGCAGTTACCATTAGGGACTTTTCAGATGATGCATCATTCACCATTGCATGATCTCCCTCTCTCCCACACATTTTTTGGTCTAATTTTATACACATATTTGATTTTTTTTTTTTAGGAAGGCTGACATGTAAAGCAATCCAGGATAGATTTTCACACAGAGAGACGCATTGTTTAAGAATACTCCCTTCTCTGTTTTATTGCTAACTTCCCAATTACATTTGAAATTGAAGATGAGTATATTATCCTTTAAGTAATCAGGGAATTTCTTTTCATTAAAAATCCATTTTGACTAGAATTAATAATAATGCAGAGATAATACAGTATGCTTGAGACTTAATTCTAATTTTGGGCAGACAATCGCTAACTGTGTAGTTCCATAAAATCCCTGCTGTGATTGAAATGCTGCAATGAAGTTTGAAAAGTAATTTTTCATAACCAAAAGTCATGTATACGATTACGTATCTAAGTGATATATGGTATCACAGAATCTAACATTTTATTACTTTGGTTTTGAAGATGTAGTTAATAGATCTCACTATATATTTAACTTAACTGAAAGGTGAAGATCTCTGTCTAAAAATTGTATAAATAATTGCCAGGGTAATTATTACTGGGGCAACTGTATTAAGAATACTGCCTTTCCTTTCCATAAACCATTCTGTTTTAACCCGCTCTATTATAATTTTTATGGTTCTAATATTAATATCAGATGTAGTTTTACTTGTAGACTTTAGTAAGATAAGGATTTCATGTTATATTTACTAGACTGTATGGTCAAAGAAATGAAAGCATTTCTTTGTTGCTTCTTCACCTTTCAAGATATCTTAAAATCAAGATTGTTTACAACAAAGCTTAGATACTTGAAATTTGTTAACATATGGGGGAAATGTACTTTTCCAAAAAGTTGCATTGAGTTTCAGTTTCAGCCAACATGAACATAAATAATAGATGGTTTTAAACAATGTAAAAAATGTTGGATTTTAGGTGCTTTGGTAGCTGCCTGGAGGTCATTTTGGCTTCCCTTGAGAAGGCTTCAACTTCTTGGCTACAGATATCCCCTTGAAACCATTATATTGAATGTGAACCCACCAAATTCTTTCCTAATTCCAAAATCACTCTCATGTATAATTTCAAAGACATTTAACTAGTATTGTGCCAGAATTTTTTTTTTTATGGATAAATTTGATTTGCACAATATCTTTCTTTAAAGCTGTCAAATTAAAGATGTCTCAGATTCAAAATGAAAAGATGGAAGGACAGGAAGGGATGGGAAGCCCTCAAGCCTGAAAGAGTCTCTTTATTTTAAGCAGGTCATAGGTAAGACAACTCTGCAGTGGTGGCAGTCCTCACGAAAGGTCCTTGTCATTGTTCATATATTTTAATGCCGAGATGGCAACACAATTCCTTTGAGAGAATGCATTGCACCTAACCTCACAAGTGGACTTGGATAGCTTCTAAAAGCATCCATCCAGATGGTTCACTCTGCTCCATTTGTTAGCCATTCCACTTTTTAATGAAAAGTGGTACAAAATCTATGATCTCAGGGAAGGATGGCCAATGATCTTTTATAGGCAGCATTATAATTAAATAAAGTGGCAATGGCTACACACTGGAAGATTTGAAAGACCAGGTTAGGGATCATGGAGAAGATCTAGCTATATGGTTGCTTGGCCAAAAATGACTTGATAGGACATAATGAGTTATGGTGAAGATGATTTTGTCCTCCTGTTTTTATAGCCTTCAAGGCTATTCTTATTGGGTTTTTTTTATTACATCTTTAACGTGTCTTATCTAATGACCTTGTGTTGCTGCAGCCTAGAGAATACCTATTTTCTGTAGCAGGGCTGTCAAACTCACGGCCCTACCAGATGTGTCCCGTGCTAGCCACACCCAGGTTAGTGAAGGGGAAAAAAGTCACGATATTCATCATGTGACGATGCCATGACAACGCGAGTTTGACACCCCTGTTCTACAGTCTTCTTTTCGTGAGAAATTACGTACTTTTTTTTTCACAAAGTCTGGCCCAAAATGGAGGCAGCCATTTGTGAATTACAGCTTTGCATTAAGGAGAATGTCTCGTCTTTATGATTTTTGGGGCGGCGGATCTTAAAATTGTGAGGGTTGGAACTCCAAATGGCTTAAAAACAAAAGTTCTCATTGGACAGGATGTTTGAGTTTCATGTGTTCTGATTTCCCAACCCTTCCATTCCTGCTGGTGGTTTTTATTTTTCTCCCAATCCCATTAGTAGTCCTCTTTATTATTGTTTTACCAGTCAACATTTGCCAAAAATTTGCAAGCTTCAAACCAAACTCTTGGAGCACATAAGATCAAAGTATTGGGCTTTGATATGATAATACTACCATTAAACAAACGCTGTTTGCTCGCTGGGAGTTAAAGCAGCAGATTGAAAGTTATTGCTGACTCTCCATATGAGTATCCATATGCCACCATAAGAATAGTTCCTTTGAAAGGTACAATCCCAGTCGAATCACAGCACATTCTGTCCTTGTCAGAAAATCAATAAACAATAATAAGCTCCCAAGAATTTCTAGGTTATTTCTTTACCCTTATAGCCCTACATTCCAACCAAACTATGTAAAAACTTCATTTCTAATGAGAGGTCCCATTACCACATACCTATCAGCAACACTCCAATCACTCCTGTGATTGAAATCATAAATGTGGCACAAAACGTTAAGAATTCGACACAGCCTGGCAAAGTCCTTTTGGATTCCTAGAATAAACTTGTGGGAACTGAATTTGAGTGTCTGAAAATCATAACATAGCTCTTCCCCCCAACACACACACACTTTTTTTCCTTTTCTTTAAACCCACGACAATTTGAAGAAAAGCAGTCAGCAGAGACTGTTTCCACCCCACCCCCACCCCCCATTATTTCATTCCATATTAAGCAGAGGGCTTTTTTTATCCAGGGTTGTATGAACTATACTTCTACATCTATATTTTTTTTTCCTGTAAACAATAGAACACAATATTATTTATTTAACTGCAGGGCCAGCCACAGCTTTGTAAAATGTCTGTAATTACTGAGTTTCAAAAAGGGGAGGGAAGTTGCTGCAGTTATCTTGCTTGCATAAAAATCCATCTGAATTTGCCAAGAAGCCAAATAAAACACAGTTGGCTAATGGGTTTGCCTCAAACATAAAATCCCTTAACAGCTCCAAGTTTGTTAGTGCCCATTTGCTGAACAAACCTTGGCAGGAAGGCTGATTTTCCATTGGCACGAAGTGACTTAAAGAGGCTATTTGGCAGGTCCAACTTTTCAGCAAACCTGAATCTAATTCGAGGGCTTTACTAATCTCTGGGACTGGATGGATCTTTGTGGGAAGTTCAGCAGCTTCACTGAATGGAGCAGAGGAAGATATTGGAAGAGACAGATGAGAGGGAAGACCGGGCGGGGGGGAATCAGTTTCTAGGCTCAGCACAGGGATTAGAGATGGGCAGAGGCCTCCCCCAATCTATTTTAGAACTAGGCCATTCAAATCAGATTAAATTGGAGAACGACTGCTTGACGCCAATCTAATTTAAAATGAGCCCCTTCCTGAATTGGCAGCATCTTTCGTCACATTTCCAATGAGATTCTCGGGAGCATGATAAATTTCTAGAATAGCCTTTCCTGCTGTTTAGATGAGTGAAGTCTGCCATTTCCAGAATTTTCAGGTAACAAAATTGTAGCACGTCTGAAAGAGGGGCTAATGCAAGAGATTTATTTATGTATGTATTTGCTCTTTTTATTCCTTGGAATTAGTTGTGTCCATTCCCTTTATAAATTTATCAAAAGCAAGGAGCGCGTCATGGAAGCCCCTCAGAAGACATTAAGCCTCAAACTGGCATTGTGATGTTAAGATTATAGCCGCCTCGAGTTCCCTTTGACCGGGGAAATGAGGCGGGGTATAAATCAAAATAAATAAATAAATAAATATACAGTTGTGTCCAAATGTATTGGATACATGTGGATAGAAAACTGTTTTTGTATAATGACAGGCATTTTGTTCTTCATAAAAATCACAGAACGTGTGATAGTGTCCAGTTCTAAAATTGGCCAGTTCCTGTGAACCTTCTCCATAGCTTTCCTTAATTTGAATGATATTGTGAGAGACATTATTTCAAATAATTGGATCCCAAGTTTTATAGAATACTGACTTTACTTTAATCTGGGCCAGTAGCTCACAAACTGTCAACAGTTACTTTAAGGACCAGAATTACTTGATATTAGCCTAGTTAAATATGACAATTGCATTCAGCTTCAAGATGATGTTCAAGGTTGGCCTCTATAGAACATATTGCAACAATCCAATCATAACATTATTACCGCATGGATCATTGAAATCCAGGAAGGAAAGTAGTTGGCATACAACGTTTTCAAAGTGGTGAGTATAATTCTCTAAAGAGACATTAGCTATTTTCTAAAACTACTGAAATAATTCCTGTCTCCTAGGGCTTCCAGTATCAATAGACAATGGTGGTGGCTGGGGAATTCTGGGAGGTCTTAAATTTGCCAAGGTTGAGAAGCACTGGCCTAGATAAATGATCTACAGTAGGGTTTAAGTATATTTTGTCAGGTTCTTGTCCACTTCTTCAGCCCCCAACCCCCCAAATTTGCAACTCATTTGCAAAATTTGAGGTTTTTTTAAATCTCATCTATATTAATTATGGTGTCTGGTTTGAAGCAGATTAAGATTTCTAGCCACAAAATACTTTGCTAATTTTTTATAGTGAACTATAAATTAGTGAACTATAAACTATAATATTTATAGTGAACTATAAATATTTCCCCTGACCGGGGAAATGAGGCAGGGTATAAATCTAATAAAATAAATAAATAAATAAACTACGTAGTAGTCTTGCTGAGGCTGTTTCTGGACTAGTCTTAAATGGTTTACATATCACCCACGAAAGTTCTTGGATGATTGATTGATTGATTGATTGATTGATTGATTGATACATTGTGGATGTTAAAAGGATGAAGAAATAACCTCCCCACCCCCTTTTTTTTGGACATCAGAGGTGTATTAATAGGGAATATTATGGTACCTCACCTTGGACATTTATACTGCAAGGTCTAGCCATCTATACTTTGCTTCTTTGTCTGAAGCCCCCCAACATTAGGTAGATTTCAGGCCTCCTGAATTTGCTTAACAGCCATAGGATCAATGGCCTTTCTAATTAAATTATTTGGTAGGAAAATAAGAGTCTCGGCTCTTATTTTTGCCAGCCCAACCTTCTGAATAATTCTCCAGAATAATCTTAAAATTCCTGGATTTTATGTGTAGACCATTTTAATTTGTTCCAACACTTAATGTTTCCTTGTGTTATTTATCTGCAGGACTCTAGACTGGACAATTTCACTATATGAACTGAAGAGTTAGTGTCATATTTAATGAACGGTCAGTCCAATGAGATAACACTCATTCACCAATCACAAGAGCACTTATATTCTGCCTGAACCCCAAATCTAAACCAATAGGCTGAGTGCAGTATGTATATTAGCCCCATGAGGTTCTGAGACAGCCCCAAAATTGTCTATAAAGTCCCATGCTATACAAGTGCCCACTTCAGCATGTATAAAACTACTCTTAAGACTGCTCCACCCCTCAGCAGAGAGATTGGTATTTAAACAAGATTCCTACTCTGTCTCTCCAACCAAGCATCAGAAGCAAATCCTTACCAGCAACTCCCAGACCAGGAGGCTCCAGCCACAGAATTTCTCCTAACACGAACATTAATCACTGTTAGGCAAAGTAATTTTTAATAATGCAAACTTGTAAACTAGGGAACAGGAATAGAGAGCCCATTTGAAGAATCCCATCTAGATAGCATAACAAGAAAAATTACAGGCTGTCTCTAAATGGATGATGGGTTGTGTTAATCTTAGTGAGTCATACGTTTTGGAGACAAGTTGCATTATCGTTTGAGGAGGAAGACAGCTTGTATTTTTCTGTTGTGTTTCTGACAGCCAACTTGAAATCTTTGCCAAATCACAGAGAACTGTGAAGGAAGCCTCATAGGAAACCACGAAATAAGAATTGTACGGCCTCAAAGATACATGGTTAGACCACTATTATGCCATTGACGAGGGTAAGGAAAAACAACCACTCTGTGGTCATAGAGTTAGACTTCTCTGGAGCCCGCACAGAAGACAGCAGATCTTTATATTACAGGCAGCCTTCTGAAATTAGAAAACCCACGTATATTTCGTTTATTTAAAGTATTTATGCCTTGGCCCCTGCCCTCAACCCAAAAGATGACAATCCATTAAAAAAAAAGAGATAAAACAGTCAAACTGAATAACATGGGTAATTTCACAGGAACAATAATATTAATAGTAACAGTGAGTAACCGAAAGTCACAGGACTTATCCCTTGCTGAGATAATTATTAGCTAGCCTATGCTAAAAGCCTATAATTTTTTACCTTGTTACGCATTAAGCATCACATATATCTCAGTCTAATTATAGGAGGGTTTTGGCAACGGAAAGTTAAAGAGCATGCTGACACAATAGAGCACGGTCTTAAAAGTACCTAATGCTTCATGGCTACTCAGTACATTGCGAGTAGTTGATTCAGTTCTTTTTAACCCTAGGCCTTGGGGAACTTCATGTTACCCTTATGCCATTGAGTCTGCTAACAGCTCCCCAAAATCAAATCTTCAACTCAATCTCCGTTGCTTCACTTCCATTGGCCTCAATATACGAAGAAGAAGACCCTAATGGCTAAACCTTTGTGGAGATGCAGCCTTTAAGTGAAAAGATCTTTGTTGTAGTTTCGGATATATACCACACCTGCCCAATTATCAACAGATTTATATTCCCATGTTCAGCCAATATTCATAGTTCAATGATTCCAAGAACACTTTGACAGGTCTGGAATTAGCTCCAAAGACCCTCTTTCGTTCTTTAAGGTCTTAAAGATGAGTCTGTGGTTCACGAGCTTCCCTCTCATTTTTTGCTCTTCAATGTGGGCATTAAAAGCATTCTCTTTCCTTTAATCAAACAGCTACATTTAGCACTAACGTTATTTCTGAAGTGTTGGTTAATTCTCACTGTCGTGAGTCAGTGTCAATCAGCTGCATAAAAGAATAAAGAATGATGATTTGCGAATCCCAAATTTATTGTACCTCTGTCAGCCCTTCAAGGTAGATCAGGCAAGGAACCCAATGCCACGAAGATCAGTATTACTTTTATTGTAAAGAGGTTGTAACGACGACTTGCAACTCTGAATGCACTTCCTCCCTCCCTTTTATCTCTGTGTGAATTAGGGAGAGCTTTCTGAGAGTATATTCGTGTTACATTCTTGCCCCAAACTCTTTTATATGACCATTGCCTTGGTAGCAGCTCTTCCTGCTGTCTTTCAAGGCCATTCCCTCTGCATTCTACATCCTCCCCTTCTGTCAGATCCCAGAACCTTACACCTTCCATACACATTTAATGTGAAGTTAGTACAGCCAACAGTACAGTGTATAACTACTCTTGTTTTTTCCAGGTTACTAACAAATGTAGGTTTTCCCATGACCCACATGCTGTTCCTCCTCTCTTCTCTTTCAGTAACACTGTAGGACTTTCAGAACTGCCTTTCGTTCTCTTTTTGATTAACCGTGGCTTGTCACATTGTGCAAACTGGTTAATTTTGACCAATCGCTTTAGAAAAACTTCAACCTGTGGCTGAAACTCTGCTTGCCTATAGGTCAGTTATAAATTATCCTTTCGCACTCATCAGTTTAGTGGGTGGGTATGTTAGATGTTGAGTGAGAAGAAAAAAAACACACTAGAGAAGAATTGAGCTCTGCAGCCACGCTCCATCAAGGAAAATGGACAGAAAATCACACAAGAATTAACCTGCAGGCTTGTCACAAGTTGTCAGGAGATTATTCTTTCCACTACAAGACCCCAATTCCTCTTGCATAACTACCTTGGGATTATCCCAAGATTGAGGGGGAGGGGGGAGAAAATAAGTCTCCTTATATATGTATGTGCACCACACCATGATGAACATAACTCAGAAGATGTTATCCCCTTCAGGATTGTTAATGAACACTGAATAATCTTAATATTGATTACCCTGTCTCGTAATAGCTGTCCTGGATCTCAGCAAATCTCCCAATAGCTTTCCTGGATTCCTGGATCTCAAGCAAATGTTCATTTGCTATCTGATTTTTGTATTTGGAGATGCCAAGGATGGGACCGCATGCAAAAAATAGCCTCATTGTGAAACTGCGGCCTCTTCCTTTGTTCTGTTTGTGGGCCTGAACTGACGCTTCTCTTCTAATAAATGTAAAACCTACTTTCATGTAGCTAATAAAAGTACTAAGTATTGTCTCAAATGACTCAGGTGTTATTTCTCATTTTCCAGCTATTTCCTTCTTTGCTACAATATGTAGAGATGAATTGTAGGCACATAACCATCCGTGGGCATTAAGTCAAATCTAAAAAAAAAATATGGAATGAAAAGGAAAAGGGAAGAGAAGGAAAGAAAACTCTTACTTTTTACCATATTTAAATCTCTAAATGGGTTGTTTTGAGCTATGGTAAAATGGCATGAAGGAATGGGGAATCAAGCCACTCCTACTGCTGTCATATTTCTGTTGACTGTAAATGGGCAAGCAGGGCGAATGAATCTCGTGTATTATCATCACTTGTTCTATTTGTGAGTTTGGAGGGGAGGGGAAAGCAACGTTTTCCAAAGGTTGGCTGTGTTCTAACTTGCTCAGGTTCAAGAGAATGCATCCTCTTGACTACAGCTCTCCAGTTCAGCTACTACGGATGTGTTAAGCCTCCCTTCAGAGTTGCCTTTGGAGATCAGAGTCACTAAAGAAGAGACGAGGCTTTTGACACAGTAGGGTGCCATCAACTGGATCTTTTTGCTGGCCAGGATATGATAGAGGGCCATTCTTTTTGCAATTCCCAATCAAAGATCGCTTTTGCCTCTGTCCATCCAGCCGCAAAAGAACAGGCCTTTGCCAAGACAAACAGTGCAAGGTATGAACATTAACAGTAAGCAGTAACTGTGGTGCGAAGCATTCTCAGGCAAAATCCAGACATCGCGGATACTGCTTGGAATATCTGGGATGTCCTGCATTCCTTTGCAGTGAAAAAAGGGCTGCGCCACAGCAGTGTGGGAGGCAGCAGCCAAGGAAAGGACATGAGCTTTGCAAAGCCAACCATCAAGTTTCTAACTATGGCTGATTGAGGGCAAGCTGGAATGTGCATAAAAGTGACTTCTGACGCCAACCACTGTTATGCATAGAATGCATTTCTTCTTTAAAAATTCCACACTATTAATAGAATACGTTTCTTTTTTTTTTTTTTTTAAATCATACCTAGGAGCTTTTAATGCATTTTATCTGAGAATCAGTCCATAATGTTTTAGTATGGCTACTACACAAGTCATTGAAATAACGCTTATGTTTGTTGATATGCTGAACCATTGCATTAAGAGGAAACTAATTTATATTTTTCAGGCTGCTTGTTGACATGAAGATTTGCTTTACTCTTGGCCCCCTTGCTAAAACTATGAAATTGAAGAAAAATATTGAAATAGAAATTCATGTAACTAGCTGAGTGGCACGATGATGTAATACTTTTAAGAATTGCTGCTTCTATGATTCTGACATACATACGGTAATACAGAAATTAGTAGGGAAGTAATTGGTAGGGTTTTTTTTTAGAAAGGTAAAGATTTTTTCCACCTCTTATTTTATTTTCATGGGAAGTGAATATTTATTTCAAAATGGCACCATTGTGGAGAAGGCCATTGGCTATGAGACCAGCAAAAACTAAAATAATAAGTGAAAATAGAGCATTAATCTAGTACATATGTTACCAGTAATGTGTGAAGAGTTGGTAGAGTATAGATAGAATGCTTAGGAAATCTATAGAATGTGTGACATTTTTAGGCAAAGTATGAAAAATCTACGTCATTTTAATATGCTTTATACTTTCTCTAGGCATTGTACAGTATATGATAGCATTGTGTAGAATGATAAGAATTATTTGGGAAATTATGAAAAGAGAGTCATGAAAAAGGTGAGGATTAGGATTAGGATTAAGGATACGGTTGTTGAAAAGACATTAAGAAAATGATAGAAGAAATTCAAAATAAAGTACAGGATTTTCTTACAGAAAAAAACAAGAGGAAAAGACCAGTGTTGACCTATTAGTTGTGAAAAGGAAAGTTAAAATGGTATTTTAGCAGGACTATTTTTATACTTAGCCACTTTCCCTTTTGGCATTTTATAAAATGTCTAAGAAATACGGGAAACGTTTCATACGTTTACCTCCATTTTTGGCATTCTATAAATTTCCTAGGCCTTCTATAACATACCTAATTTCACACATTTACAATAACACCTACATCCCATATACCCCATTTTCCGAGCACTGGGGGAATTGCAGGATAGGGTTAGGGTTCACATAAGTAACATGAGTCTGGATCATAAGATATCCCCGCATCATGGAGAGCTAACCCTAAACCAAAATGGATTTTTCCTAAATGGGATTTTCCCATGTATAAATCCAGGAAATGTACATAAATCTGGATTACAAGATACACACCCTCCTAAACAGAACACTGGGTTCCGAAT
>JANHGC010001503.1:226160-237081 GCA_027560395.1 Boaedon fuliginosus | reverse complement strand
TTTTTTAATGTATTGTTTTTGCCGCCTCGAGTTCCCCAATGGGTGAAGAGAGGCGGGATATAAATCAAATAAATAAAAATAAATAAAATAAAAATAAGTTTTAACCAATAATTAAAATTCTGTGACATTTTGAAGAGAATCAAAAACAAATGCTGCAAATGTCAGGATGAGCTGAAATTTCCCCTGCTAAATAATGCATCACTGGGTTAATTGTAGTTCATCATAAGGTTCCTTATTATTGTTATTACTCTGGAAAAGATGTTAATCATTTCTGTTATTCAATGTTTGAATAAAATGTTTAAATGCACGGGACTCATCCAAGCTAATATGATTTACAGTAAAATAAATAAATCAAAAGACCCAGTTCCAAACTATTTTAATATACTGTTTATTTTTTTAATCTATAGTTCTTACTTTAGTTTTAAAATAAAGAAGAGTCACAAATATAGAAGATGCAAATAGATATTCTAATTTTATTCAGCATATAATAATCTTGGTGTTGGCTGGCTTTATCTTGCCACAGCGAGAGTAAAATTTATACGTGCCCAGAGTGTTCACATATAATGTTACTTGTGTCTGCTATAGTCTACATATCCCTCCTTCCTTAAACTGCCAAGCACAAATTTTCAACAGCAAGTATTAATCAAGTATTATTATCTTAAGCACCAACCACCAATTATCAACAGCAGAGAGTTGCAGCTCTGTATTTTCTCTGGCCAGAAAGTACTCACCTGCTCACCTGCCCAAATATATATATATATATATTATTTATTTATTTTATTCGATTTATACCCCGCCTCTCTTCCCCGGTCATATGCATGTATTTTGTGACAAGAATAGAGATGATGGGAGCAATTTTAAAAATGGCCTTCTACAAAATGGAAATTTTCAGATTGTGTACGCCTATATGGCAGCCTTTTTTATGAGACTGCAGATGACAAGCTATCAAAATCCTAAATGTGCCACCAGTTTCAAAAGTTTGCACTTCTATGCTGAAAGAGTGTTTTTTAAACCATTTCTCCCATCATTCTGTTTGTCCCCTTTATTTTTTGTTATTTTCTCATCTTAATCTTTAGCAGGTAGAACTTATTCACTGTTACTTGGTTATCTTTCTAACAAAAAGTCCATTCATGCACTATTGAATGGAGACCACAGAGGATTTCATTCTGTAAAATAAAAAAAATTCAAAGACAAGCCAAGGAGCACTGAAAATATTAGGAAGCATTATGTATGTACTTATGCATGCATGTACATATGTATTTATGTATACATATAAATAAAAATGGGACTTAGTTCATAAAGTAAGCAAACTACCTTAGTGATGAGGTGATATGTAAAATTGGTTTTATATTCCCTGTTCGTTTTCGATTCTCTCTCCTCTCACTTGATCATTAAAATGATTGCTAATATTTTGACATATTTCAAGGAGAGTTGAGGTTCTTAAATATTTCTTGCCCTGGGGCTTGCAATTCCAGACCTGACTTTTTGATGGAATGGCTGCTTGTCTATAAAAATAGTATAGCATACTCTAAATGTGGAATATGTTTGACTGCTAGACTCCATCAAAATAAGAAATGAAATCTTAAAATATACTTTTTCTAGGTGAAAATACTCAGTGAAGCACAGGTATCTGGTAGCAAAAACCTAACTAGGTTTGTCAAAAGCCAAATAACATTTTTTGTTTGTTTCCTAGTTCAACCACACAGGACAAGGAAGTATCTGCAGCCAAGCCATAATGCTGATTACTGATGGTGCGGTGGATACGTATGATGCAATATTTGAAAAATATAATTGGCCAGATAGGAAGGTAATCCATGAAATGCATATCCATGAAATAACTGGATCAAAAGTTGATCAAGATTTGCATTCTCACAGATATTTTGTTATGGATGGATCTATACTGTCAAGCATCACTTTGTAAATTATGTTTTAAGAAAAGTCTTGTAAGAATGCTTCTATCATTTCATGACTTTTTGCCAAACTGTTTAAAAGTGGAACATTCATTCCTGTACTGGATGAATTTGGTAAAAGGACATGTTCTAGAAAACATATCTGAAGCATTCTGACAGTAGGATATTGAATAACTGGACACAATATCTTCGGATTTTCAATAGATCAGCTGAAAAATAGAACAATTATTATCCTTACCCAAAAGGTAGAAAAATGAGCATCATCAAATAGTGCAACAGATAAATTCAATGTGTATAAATATGGCATTAAACATTTATATGAGTCCATTTAAAAATGGTTGGTATAATTTCAATAATCAAATAATTTATTTATTGAATTTATATCCTTCCACAGTCTTAAAACTGTCTGCAGTGAGATATCGTACGTATCAGCTTGCTTATAGAAATACCTATACATATCAGGATAACATGGAAAAATATGATGCAATAATCTGCATACAGAAGAAACTTCTGGGAATTTTATGTTGTTGCCCGTCAGCTGCCAGCACAACTAGGTGCAGAGTCAGATGAGGAAGAGGTTGAGGGAGAGCCTGGGCCAGCTTCGGAGCCTTTGGAAGGCTCTGATAAGGAAACAGCATCAGAGACAGAGGCAGAGCCAGGGCCTTCGATCTTCCCCTAGGCTGAGAGGCAGCTGTCTTCGGGGCCTGAGCTGAGTGAGTGGGAAGAACAGATGGGGTCCATCCCAGATGTGCCTATGCATAGAGAGGAGAGGAGAGCAAAGGAAAGCAATAAGGCAGCTCTCAAGGAAAAGCAGACATAGCTACTAGCCAGCCCCTCCCTGCCTGGGAAATAAATAGTAGGGGTTTGGGAGTGGCCAGTTGTCACAGACAACCATTTGATTTTAATATACAGCAAGCAATTTGGATTTCTTGGATAAACCCAGGTTCCTTGGTACTACTTATGTTTGACTTTTTGTTTATCACTGTGAATAAAAGACTGTTACTGCCTTGTTATCAAGAGGTTTGTTTTACTCATGAGTAAATGTCTTATCACTACTTGCGAACGCTGGGTCAGAACATTTTGTGACACTGCTCTCCCATTTCTTAATTTCTGAATTGAAATAGGCAGCTCTTCAAGTGGAGGTTATATGCCAAATTAAACACAAGGGGATCCTAATATTGAAGCATTTCTCTATATAACATCTGGGGCCTTATCAATTACAGAATTAATTTCCTTTATGTATGATCTGTGATCACTGAAAAAGACAGCTAGGTCCAGTTAAATTAAAATGACTGTGTATGTGCTACTTTTCTGTGATTGATTTGTATATCAACACCTTTGTATGATTAACTACTGAAACAACTTTGTAATGCATTAATGAAAATACATTATGAAATAGTATGAAAGTAGTATTACTTTTCATTGCATGTGTGCTGTGTGGTTAGGCAATATAGACCCTGCCAGTTAATATCTATCTGGTTAATTTATTTTTGTATCAGTCATATTCTCATATTTTGAGAAAAGAAGTCTTCTTACATAGTAAACACTTTGATAGAATTACCATTGTTCATATTTGTTTATGGTGTGTCAATAAAACAAACTCTTAAATATCTTAAATATTCCCTTTACTATAGCCAATGGAAACAAATATTTAAAATTTTATGGAACTTTCCTTTAGAGAAATTATCTAGTCGGAAGATAGTTTTTACATAATAATTTGACCTGAGTATTGCAATAGATTTGACAAAGGTTTGAATTATTAATTGTTAATAACTAGAAAGTAAAATAGTAGTCTGGCTATTATGTATACATAGCATTTTTGAATCATAATTATATTGCTATTAAATAATAGAAATATTATTAATATTTAAAACAACTAGAGCAAAAAAAGATCACATATGCAGGTAAATGATTTGATTTGGATTACTAATAACTTTCTCTAAAAAGAGTGAGAAGGATGACTATGTGCTATTTAATGCAACATCAAGTTTGCCCCCGTTATATTTGTTTGAGTGCAAAGTTAGGTATGTACATATTTTTTGTGCCTTATTGTGCTATGCCAGGGTATCAAAATCATGGTGTCACATTAATGTCATGTGATGTATTGCAAGTTTTTTCTTCTTCCCAAAGCCGGGGGTGGGCATGACCAACCCGTGATGCATCTAGCTTGCGGGCCACGAGTTTGATACTCCTGTGCTATGCAGTGATTCATGTTTGATTCAAAGAGGTACTTTTGAGTGCAAGGAAGTGCAACTGCAACACTGGTTTGCATTTCACTAAAGAGGTTTCATCTGTTTTACCTTGATTTTCACAAATGGAAGGCTGTGCATTCTTGGGAAAATTATATTTCTGACTGCATGTATTCCAAATTGGATCTGCAGCATTAGTCAACCCAAGTAGAGACAACTGTTCAGGATCACTCCTTTAATCGTCTTGAACTTGCCGGAAGCTATTCGAATATAACATGATTACCTAAATATATTTAATACATACCAGATAAAGATATATACATTAGCTGATTGCTGTCTGTAAACACGAAGTGATAAAATAAACCCTCCACAGTTTAAATTTTCACTTCTTCCTGGCTTTCCCCAAGTTTAATAGATAACTTTGATTTCTATCTTTTAGTCTTGTACAAAGTGCGACATCATTGGTCATTGCTATTAATTGGCATTCCTGCTATGAAATACCAATGTTTCTCCCTCAGTATTATGTATATGCATGAAAACATATTTATACATATAAAAAGCAGCAACACTCCCCCACCTATATTTTGATCTCAGGCTATGCACTGATAATATAATTTGGAGTTGTGATTAAGAAAATAAGACATGACACATATTTATTTCCTTAAATGTTAGGGATTTTTCCACATTGCCAGTGGCATAAACATTGTATAGTAGCTGTAGGATTTCAAACACAATCTGGATAATTAAAATTGCCACATTTCTTCACCTGGCACTGATGCTCTCGACAGTTATTGGTTTTGTCATTAGAAACTCAAAGAAAGCTGTGAAAAGAGACTTACTGGCTGTTTTCTGGTAGGGTATACAATAAATATATCACAATCCTTTTATGATTCAAACTGTATTACTTATATTTATACTTTCCTTTATTTTTGTTAATAGCACTATTTCAAAGTAAGGGTTTGGTTAACATAGTTGTATTTAAAATTCTGTTTAAAAAAAAAACTAAAAAATGTTTATGTGTCCTCTCACCATAATTAGAATGGTGCTTCACACATGTCATGAATGGGTTGTTCTGTTGCAAGCAGTCCATTCATATGTAAGTGTCATGTGAAAACAAGATCTATTGTACTAATATTTAATATTTCAGTTTATATTTTGCTGTTCCATCTGAAATTGACCGGTATGATTAATAACTTATTTAAAAAGCAATTTAAAATGTGTACTGAGACCAGAGAGGCTCAGGTTCAAGCCTACATTCAACCATGAAAACTCATGACTCAGTTATTATCTTCCATATTGCCTCTCTGCCTGCAAAAGTTACATTTCTTGTCCTGTACAGTAGCTACATTAAATTAATCAAGGGTACTTTGTCAGATGCATTTGGCAATTTTTTTATGATTAGCAGAACGTTAACTATCTTTTTCTCTTGGGGTCTTCTTCCTTAGAAATCCTAATTTGCTGAAGTATTGTTTTCTTCACTGTCTGTAGCAATACCTGTGCTGAGCTTCCATCACTCAGGAACGTGCGCACATTCAAACCTCTCCATCTTGTTCTTTCCTTTTTTATAGGCCAACTAAAACTCCATCTGCATAGTCCATTTCAACTTTTCTCCTTCCCCTCATGATAGACATTCTCTCTATGTGGAAATTCTTACAGTGTCTGTTTTCTCCCAGAAATTTTCCAATCTCAGGTTCTTATCTCCAAATGCATTTTGTATGTTTGGAAGATCATGTGATTGAATAGCACCTTGTGTTTATCTTCTCCCTTCTATTACAGAATGATTCCTTTAATTGCTTGGGTTGTAATGATTGGCTTTTCTTCTAGCTAAACCCAGTATGTTGTGACATTAGTTAACTGGATGGTCTAGTTTTAAGAAAACATGTGAAAGAACCTGTACTTGGAGAGACACTTTCACAAAGATATATCCCCTCCTTCTCAGCCTATATCTTCACCGGAGCAGTAAGGAGAGGTGGTGTTCTTTTGTGCTGAGGTAACTGGGCAAGCTTCTTGGGACAACCATGACCCTGATGACTGACAATCTCCATACATATTATATCTAAGTTTTCTAGGGAATTTGGTTCCCCAATGGGGTGGTTCTCTGCAGTTTAATCTTGCAAATCCCAATTCAACACATCATATGTTGTATGTTATGTTTGAAGTGTTTCCAGAGCTTGGTTTATTGATAATGCTAATGGTAGTGTGGTCATTGCTTACATTTTCATTTTCAGAAGCCTTCTTTTTAAATTGCACTGGGTTATCTATTTTTTGGTTTGAGCAATCCCTGCATGCCAGAATCCATTCTTTGTCATGCCATTCTCTTTCAATGTTATAATCTTCTCTGTTGTAATCTTTTCTTGGCAGTAGAATATAAACAGTTCTTATTAAATTATTTGGAGATTAGTCCAGAGATGGTATTCAGCTGGTTCAGACTGGTTCTGACAAACTGGTAGGGGAAATTTTAACTAGTTTGGAGAACTGGCAAGTTCCACCTCTGGCGGGTCCCACTCCCACTGACCCGGTTGCCCACTCGTCCTGCCCTCCCACTCATCCTGCCCTCCCAATCACCCTGCCCAACTCACCCCACCCTGCTCACCCCGCCCAGTCACTCCTCATATCACCTGCTCACATGCCAATGCTAGCCTACCTTCACCAGCCATTGCTGCCCCACCTTGCTGTGAGTGATGGCGAGTTGGCCACACCCACTTAATCACATGACCACCCAGCCACACCCAGAAAACCAGTAGTGAAATTTTTTGAATCCTATCCTGGATTAGTCATTATGCAGTTATGCGCAGGGACTGGTAATTAAAAGGGGATTAATCTAATAATATAAAACAAAAGTAGAAATTTGCCAGTCTCTTTGACAACAAGATGTTTTCACTTTCCTATCTTAGATCTTCTCCCTCTGCAATTCATCTTGCATGTCTGATTATTTTTGTTTGCACTACCTGTAAAAGATTATGTTTAGAGTTATTTCTCTAAACATAGCAAAATTTGCCACATTATGTATAAGCCTCACCCACAAATGGCTGCCAATAGTTCTTGTTGTTAGAAGATAGTTTTATGTTGTTAATTTGTTGTTTATTCTGTTTGTCTTATCAAATATTTATATTTGATGTTGTGTCTTCTGCATTTTGATGGCATTTCATGAGGTATAGACTGCCTTTTTTATCCTATCAGAAAACTTGTTTGAGTACCTCATTCTCCCCCTTTTTTTGGGTTAAAAGTTTTTTTATTAGTTTTCTTTTACAAACAAATCTCTTGTGTGAACAGAGTTGCTTCAGGTTACAATCATATCAATACATTTCATAGCAATTAATTTCATATTATATCATATTATTCAAATTTAACTTATCTCTAACTGTCTCCATCATCCTATCCATTCTTATTCATTCAATGAATGTCTTATTTCCAATCTTTATCACTCTAACTCATTTCTTAAATCAAACTAAGCATTTTCATTTATTTGATTTATTTGATTTATATCCCGCCTCTCTTCCCCCAATGGGGAACTCGAGGCAGCGATAATTTATGATTATGTTATTTTGTTTATACAATTACAATTATTGATAATGCTAATGCTTGTGTGGCTACTGACTGGGGAAGAGAGGTGGGGTACAAATCTAATAAAATAAAATAAATAAAATAAATTCATTTATCTTCACTTTAAAATAATTAATTTCATCTAAAATTATATTGATCCTTTTTTTCAATCACAGTGTTAATTCCAGTTATCATCAAACATATTATCAAGCTTATATAGTTTCCATTATCTTTTCTAAACATATAAAAGTAATGAATATCTTTTTACCCTCTTATTTCTATAGATTCAATTTTTCTTATATAATTCCAACAGTCTCTAAAACCTAGAAACCAAATTAACATTAAAAAAATTCAAATATTTAAGTGCCATCATATTGATTCCTACCTTTGTTTCTTTTTAACTTAAACATCATAAAAAGCCAAGTTGTTATTTAAAATTTTGAAAAGGAGAAAAACAACAACAACATATTTGTAGTATTTTTATAATATAGTATATAATAAATTTATTTATTTTATTTTATTTTTTTTATTAGATTTATATCCCGCCTCACTTCCCTGGTCAGGGGAAACTCGAGGCGGCTAACAGTAGTTAAAAATACAATATAATTTCTGATACCTGTAAATTCCCCAACTATCTATTCTTTCCTTCTCTTTTAAACAAATTTATACATCATCCCCCCACCCCCCATAATTCTGTGTCTAGCTATATTAAATATCAGGCTTTTTAAATGTCCAAAATAGTCATTTCAGCTATCATCTCACTTTTGTTTCTTTAAAAATACCATCTTTGTCTGTCTTCCTCTTTGTTTCTCCTTTCTTTATTTCCACTCTTCTCCATGTTGTCTTTATACAGTCTCGGTATAGTCTTCGCTACCTCCTGCTGGCAATTCTCCCCATTTTCCCAACATTTTCCATTCTTTTTCTCTACTTGTTGCTTCATACCTCTTATTCTTTCTAATCTTTTTTCATCTATTAATTGCTTTATTAAGTTAGTTGATTTTCTCCAAGTTGCAGTTTTTTCTCTTATGCTGATGAAACCATTCTTTCAATTCAATCCTTCCTCCTGCTTTTCCCAGTTTGTTTTCTGCCAAAATCTCATCCTCTTCTTTCCAGCATATCATCATCTAATCTGTAAAATCCCCTGGCGCAAAAAGGCTATTTTCATCCAGAAAATACAATATGTTATGTCCCAATATAAGCATTGTTTCCATCCTCTCCATTATTTTGTCATAGTCTGCCCCGCTTCCATTTTTTCTGCTAGAACTATTTCCAATTCATTCATAGTGGCTATTACATAGAAGGAAGTGAAAAACAAAATAACACTTTTTCCTCAGAATCAAATAGTCCACAATTTTCACCTCTATTCAGCACCTTTTTCAGAGCCCAAGAGTTCATCCTTTCACCATTAAAAATATAACAGTTCAAATTGTCAATTTATGTTCTCTTTTAAACAAATGGTGCACTGGTAATTTGTATTTTTAGAGTCCTCTTCTATTTGGCTAGCCTAGGGTGATACTCAGTTGCAAATCTCTCTTCTTACCCGATCACAACTTCTGTTCACCTCTTCCTTGCTCCTGCGTGAACTTGTGCCAGCATGACATAGGCTTCAGAATGGCTATGTTGGCATCGCTACACTCCGCCGTTGGCTTCAGGGAAAGCCTAGTACAGGGAGGGGAGATGCGGCTCCCCTCGACCTGTCTGATAACACCCCATTGATCCGTCCCCCCTCCAGGAGGACTTTGTCTCCTTTAGGAACCTGACAATGGAGGAGCATGGACTGAGACTGCAGAGCCTGCGAATCTCACATCCAGCTTTGTCAATTGCCAAACCGGAAGTCCTTATTCTCCCCTTTATAATGTACTATAATTTGATTTTCCATAACTGGCACTAAAATCTGTTATGAAGCAATTTATATTTCAAAATGAACACATCTTGTTTCTGTGGAATAACCATAAAGTACCATTTTCATTAAACTGAAATCTTATTTCAGTGTTTCTTGGGTTTAACATAGAAAATTAATTGAATCCATTGCTAGGACTCTACAGTATAGTTTTTGTTTTTTCAGATTGTTGTCTAGGATTTAGTTCTTGAAAATAGACCTAAAAGAATAAAGACTTACTGGGGTCTATGTACTGAAATGCAGATTACAATGCATTGTGATTTTTTTTAATTGAAGTACTAAAATCTGCTGTTCAACATGTTCCTTAGAAAAACAGACTTGTGAAAGCCTAGATAATAAAAATGTAAAGATGTGATTATATAAAATAGGTCAATTCTATAACAGAAGTAACAAAAACAATTCTTAAATATAGTGTCTTTTTGTAGAGAAAAAAATTATGTTAATTTGTTTTATCCTAGTTATATCAGTTAGGTGTTTTGTTAGTTATCAAGTTCAGCTCCTAATGATCACATGGACAAATACTTCCAATATATATTTATTCCAAGGAGATTACAGTAATCTTTTCCATGCTTCATTTTTAACATTTGTTTAAAAAATATTTACATTTAATTTATAGGCTGCCCAACTCTGGATAGTCTACAGCTAGAAAACCAATTAAAGCCAACATTACCTAACTTAAAACCAGCCATTTTATCTGCTACATAATATGCTTAACTTTACGGTTTCATTTATCATATACTAGCTGATTACCCAGCCTTGCTCGGACTTTTTTTAAAAGAAGTATATTTGTGCCGCAACATTTGCAGGCATTCTGAAACCCCTGGCATCTCATCCCACATCTCTGCTCCAGCAAGGCCGTCTCTGGGCCAAGGGCAGGCCAGGCTCTAAGCCAAGGGCAGTCTGAGTAAAGACAGCCAGGGCTTGCCAGTGGCACTGGGCCGCAGCCATTTGTGGGCCTTCTTAAGCCCCCGTGCCCCCTCCAACATCATAGGCAACCTTACTTGGTGGGGGTGGGCTGTTCTGTGTGTCTTGGGCTCTTGTTGCTGGGGCAAATCTGTAATTTATATGTATAAAACATAGTGCCTCAGAGGTTTGATTATGGTGCCTCAGTTTGAAAACTGCACATGCTCAATAGAGAGAAGCAATTCTGCACACACTCAGTAGAGACTTGCTGCTTATTTATTAAGAGTGTCCTCTTTGCTCCCTCTTCCTTTATCTTCCTTCTTGGTTATTCGGCCCTCCTGGTGAGCCGTACAGATCAAATAGATCAGAGTGTGGCTGTACAGATCAAATAGATCAGAGGAGAAGCCTGGATTTTTAGGTGTGAGTTTACAGAGGGAATCCTCATTCAGGTACGTTCCCACAAGAAGGGGTGGGAC
>JANHGC010001503.1:196198-210517 GCA_027560395.1 Boaedon fuliginosus | reverse complement strand
AGAGAGAGAGAGAGAGAGAGAGAGAGAGAGAGAGAGAGAGAGAGAGAGAGAGACTGGTCCTAGGTCACCCATTTTCTTTCTGGGATTTGTACAAGTCAAGCTGATCATATTTCAGAGTAATGCTTTGCTCTGTAGCATATTGGCATTCCCTTCATCTTTGTAATTTAAAATCGTATTGATTGATTTAGCGATTCATTGATCGGATTTCACTGCATTCACAGGACAAATGAAGTTAGAAGCTTTGGAGGTGCCAGTGTGCATGTGTCAGTGAACATATTGTATTCCACAGAGGGATTGAAAGAAAATAAAAGCAGAGGGGGAAAGAGAATGGTTAATGCAAAAATGCCAAAATAAAGGAGGCAAATATGTACTTTGAATTGTTTCTAAAACAGATTAAATGGATTAAAGAAAAGCAAAACAGAGAAGAGAGTAATAAGCAACTGTGAAGTTTTGCCAATACTATTTTATTAGATTTATAGTAATTGTATAACATACAACTTAAAGATTAATTTTGTCAGCACAGGAATTGCTTTTGGGTTACTACCCTGAATTTACTGCTAATATAAATTGTTCATTTTTCAGGAGGACTTTTTGTGCTTTTCTTTTCAGAGGTAACCTTTTTCCCTTTGCCTCGCTCATCACATCCTTTCTCTGCCAGCATGAGCAACACAGATTTTACTTATTTTCTATGCATTCCTAAGAAGGGAGGGTGGGTGTAGCCAGTTATTTCTCTCAAACTGCTTTCCATGAATGCAGACCTCCCAAGAGAGTGGCACAAAACAACAGAGGGCAAAAGAGAAATGAAGATGTTTGGTTGAATGCAAAAGTGGTTTAATCTCTATTTCCCCTTCACCTCACTCCTGCCATACATATCTCCTTCCAATTCATAGGCAGCATCAGGTTGGAGCTTAAATTATATTGTTGTCTCTCCCTAAGTCCTTCAGTGGTAGTTTGCTCTGAAATGTTACGTTAATATACGTACATTATATTCAAATGGGCAAAGGTAATGCATTTTAAGGAGGGTCTACAACAATTCATCAAGGCCAACTCACCATAGACAACTCATTACAGCCAACTGCCATGGCCAACTTACCACGGCCAACTGAATGCGGGATAACTCACCATGGCCAACTTGCCACAGGACACTTTGCTTGGGACAAGAGTTATACTAATATCAAAGCAGTGGTGAAATAGAATAATTAAAGAAAGGATGCAAAAGGAGGACAGAATGAAATTTGAATGACAAAAATTTAAATATTTTTTTATTTTACTGTATATAATTAAAACTCCTGCTTGAGCAAGGGGCTGGACTAGAAGATCTTCAAGGCCCCTTCCAGTTCTATTCTATTCTATTCTATTCTATTCTATTCTATTCTATTCTATTCTATTCTATTCTATTCTACATTCTACAATTATTCTACAGTCTTTCAGTGTGTTGTCCTGTGGCACATTGGCCATGGTGGGCTGGTTGTGGCAAGTTGGTCACAGCAAGTTGTTTGTGGCCAGTTGTCCCATTATGTTTTAAGGATGTCTCAAAGAAGCTTTCTGAAAACATTTTATCCAGAATTCCAAAGAAATAAAGCAGCAGTTTGCAATAAAACACTCTAATTTTAATATCTGGAATAGGACCTAGCTTCCAAATCATGTCCACACCAAATCTCAAAACTTCAAAAGAAGGGGAAGACAAAGTTGAGAACTTCTCAATCTTTTACTTCCTGCCTTTTAAACTACAGATATTGTATGTGGTTTTTGTTATATATAAACAAACAATTCTTAGTGGAAGGAATCATAGAGATTCTTTTGACTGAATGAGGGTTGCTGTTATTAAAACTTAACTGTAGTTTAATGACCTTAACATAGCATGGTAAAGCTTTGTATAGAATGATATGGTTAGATTACAATGTGACCTGGACCTTGAAAAGACCTCTTGGGATTTTTGTGAGTACATTCATTCACATAAATGAACTGAAGTAAAATGCAATAATTGAACTGAAGTAAAATGCAATAATTTACAGAGTTCTCAAGTCACCTTGGACCAGCCAAATCCTGATGTGTTTCTTAATTCTTCTTATTTGGTGCCCTTCACTTTCCATGTGAAAAGTAGCAATAAACTGTACAAGAAGTTTAGCATTGCTGATGGAACTCCTTCAGGTTTACCTGAAACGTCATTATCAGGAGTCTATTTAAGAGAATATAAAGCATCTGGCTATGTACAAAAAGAGAGAGGAGGACTGGCAGTAACAGGGTTCATACGTTTTTGTTTGCGTGCTTCTTTTTTGTGCCTATCAGACAGCTTTGGTTTCTGATAACTGTTTCATCTAATCGCTATAATTTTCTTGGCAAGATTTTCAGAAGTGGCTTACCCCTGCCACTCTTCTAGGGCTGACAGATGCTGACTGGCCCAAGGTTGTCCTAGTAGCTTTGCGCCTAAGGTGAGATTAGAACACACAGTTTCTCAGTTTCTAACCTGGTGCCTTAGCCACTACAGCCAATTGGTTCTCTGAAACCTGATAGCCTAATGAAGTTGTTTGCTTTGGTTTAAGTCAAGGACCTTTGTTAACTTTGTGGTTTATCACAGTGCATGAATGGAGTCACTTATGGGTTAGAAAGCAAACCAAGGATAAGCAACCCATGTAGCATAGTATGCAAACCCTGTGACTATGATTTGTAAACCGAGATTGTGTTTTATTAAGCAAGGCAGGTCATAGCAAAATGTGTGATTCTAGCCAGCATCTTTATATAAATTCCTGAGTCTCTTTTAACATTTTAATAGTTGTCTGACATGTTTGCTCCATCTGGACATAGAAACAAATTCCAGTTTTTAGTACTTTTGTACATCTGTGGTAGAACATTGTTAGTAGGCACTGATATTAAACAATAATTAATTTGTCTATCATATGAATTAGTGTTGATCCCTGGGAAGAAACAGGCTGGATATATTATGAGAATTATTTGACGTTGTGATACAGTTTGTTTAAGCTGGGTAAGATACAAAGATAATGTGAACCAGAGGTGTGGTGATTGGTTTGAAAGAAATGCCTTCCTGTTTTCATAAGATAGCTGGAACTCAGCTCTTTATGAAAGAATCCCACAATACATTTTGTCTTCTTTGTTAGTGCATAATGTTGCTATTATTTTCAGGGCCAACATATGCTTCACTTGGCGATCCTCACTGTTTACTCTGTTGCTGCTAAGCACATGTTTTGATATTTTCTCATTCTATTATATAAAGAGAGACAGATTGTGAGATGTGCTCTGATATCAAAGCATAGTAGAAAAATGCATTTAAAAATATAAAGGAAAAGTAGATCATAGTAGTAATAACAAATTATGCTTAAATTCAAGACGACAGCTAAAAAGAAAAGACACCAGGTCTTCAAAAGTCTATCCAATAAAAACATATTGCTTCATCTCTAAAAGACGATGTTCGCATCCTATCTTAATCTTGCTCCTCAGGGATTAAAGGGCTAGATTTAATGAATAGCTATAGAAAATGTACTGCAATTTGTTCCTCCCCATTTGAATTTGTTACTGTTATTTTGCTTTCCCAGAAGACACAACTTTTGAAATCAGAGATGGATATCCCCTCAGCCCATGAGCATATCTAAAATGCATCATAAAAATTGGTGACAAATTGATTTTAACTTCCTGATATGTTGTAGAAAGGATAAATTAAAATATAAGCAAAACAGAGGTTTTAAAAATATATATTTATCCTTTAAATTCACCAAATACCCCCCAAAAAGACTGAAAATGTTTCATTTCATCATCTGTCTATCTGTCTATTATCTATCTACACCTGTCTGTCTGTCTGTCTGTCTGTCTGTCTGTCTGTCTGTCTGTCTGTCTGTCTGTCTGTCTACCTATCTAATATCTTTCATCTCTGCTGCCTTAAAAGGCTGGAAAATGATTGCATATTTGGTGTGTGTATGTATTTGCTTCAAGTTGTGTGTCTCTTCTCCAAATACTATCCCACTATATTCCATGCTTAGGGAATAATAATCTATTTGGGAACTAGTGAATTTTATCTTTCTTTTGCAGCCTGCTATGGGGATATTAGACAAGAGTTTATTTAGATTATTTTTACTAGCACATAATTACTTTGTTTTTGTAATGGTTTATGCTATATTTGAACCAAATATATACACAGGAAAAAAGAGATCATTACATGGTAATTATCCTTTGGGATAAAATATATTTTAGATGGAGGGTGAATGAGAAATTAAAAATCTATATACTCAACTATTTATCCCTTGATGATATTTACATTGATTCCTAAGATACGGTTGGAAGAATTTCTCCTTTTTAGCTTGTGTAGGCGGACAAGAAATAAGTATTATGAGATTTAGCATTACCACAATTATTAATTTCTGGGGAATACAGTACTGCACATTTTCTGGAAATGGAATTTAAGCAATAAATGCTGTTTCTTCAGAGGTGATAATTTATTAGGCACCAGGAAAGAGACTACAATTCAGCCTAAAAGCCTCTCTACTGTAAGTGTTCCATTGACACATTTGTCCTTCAATTTTCTCAATTTCTTGACATATAAATTGCTGCATATACTTGAGTGTTGTTGAGAAGATCCCTACCTTCCCACTTGAAATATTATATCCTGGATATGCACGCTGAAAGCTATTAGTACTCTGCTCTTTAGCAGAAGAAACCCAAGGATCTTCTCCCTTCACTTTACAGCATCATCCGTCCTTTCCCACAACTGATGTATCTGATACATCAATTGATTGATAATTTCTAGGGACATAAATGTGTAACACTTATAGCAAAACCTATTTATTTATTTATTTATTTATTTATTTGACTTATACCCCGCCTCTCTTCACCACTTCTGGGAACTCGAGGCGGCCAATTATGTCGCTATATTTAAATATCAATCCAACAGAACCTCCTTAAGATTCTTTCCCAATCCAGAAATCCCAGTATCAATTTCTTGTGTACAGATTTCCTGTCTCAATCAATACAGCAGACTATGATACAGTGGTTAGATTGCAGTATTTCAGGCTGACTCTGCTCACTGCCAGCAGTTAGATCCTGTTAGGCTGAAGGTTGGTTTAGTCTTCCATCCTTCCGAGGTTGGTAAAATGAGGACACAGATTGTTGGGGCAATATGCTGACTCTGTAGATCACTTAGCGAGTGCTGTAAAGCACTATATATGTTTAAATGCTATTTCTAAGTGTTACTGCATCTTTGTGAGGTCTACATCCAAATTTTCTAAGGCTATAGACACAGTTCTAAGCTGTTTGGCACATTAACTGTCCTGTGATGTCTCTGTGTGGTGGTGGCCAAGACTAATATTCTTTGTCTTAACCATAATTATTGATTGTGTTTGATTTTTTCTCTTCTGTTAATTCATTTAGAAAAATTTAATCCACTGGATCTGAATCCAGTGTCATCTTGATCAAATATGATTGGTAGGATGCTTGTCCCCAGTATATCACAACCTGTTCACAATTCAACCTTGATTTGTATTTTGTGGTGTATTTGGAATCTGTTCGTGGAAGATATTTTCACATACTTGCATAATTTGATTACAGAATTTGTGATTAATAATTGTACATAAAGAATTCTGGTAGTAAATTCTGTTAATCACAAAGGAGTTTATCTTTCAGTAAACATAATCCGGAACATACTGTAACATGAAGTTATTTTTTTAAATAGAACCTTCAGGTTTCTAGAAGCTCTTGTCTTGCCTCAACTTTTTAAATATGTTGATAGATCTGCTGCCAGTAAGATTTCCTGGAATAATATAGAATATTTTCACCAAGCTTGAACATCGTATGAAAAGAGGCATGCCTATACCACAATATATACACATGTCTGTCAGTGGGAACCTCAATCAACAGCTCTGACCTACTAAATTATATGTTGAATTACTCTGAAGACTTTGAAAGACCAGCCTTGGGGATTTAGTGCTAGAACTGCTGATCAGAAAATTATTTCTGTAATAAATAACCATATTTGTGCACGTGTATTTATCGGTGAGTATTTTTTCTCTCAGTAAGCTCTTTAAAACAGTGTTCTCCAGGCTGGTGTCCTCCAGAAGTTCTGGATTTAACTTCAACATCTGCAGTTGGCAGGAAAGATTAGTTTTTAGTTTATAACCCATAAGGGAGAGTGGCCGAGGGATAAACCCCTCAAAATAAGTTCGTGGGTGTGTAATTTTTCATAGCAAAAGTTGTTCCTTTGTAAATGATAACTTGCTTTATCTTAGGCAAGAAGCTGAGAAGTTGGTAACAGGTTTAATTAAGACTCCAAAAAGGTTCCCTAAAATAACTCCCTTCAGTTGAATTTAGTAGTTGTTATTTGGTAGCAGGGGGGAAATTTGTGACTTACTCAAGTAATAGTTGAAACCATTATTATATTTCTGATTGACAGCAAATTATCCCTAAGAGAAAGGGAGATTGTAGAATATCAAGAAAAATAGCTGAAAATTAGTGATGTGGGACTCTGAAGGAAAATACTTATCTTTCTAAGCTATTTTTTCCTTCTTTAGGACAGACTTTATTTTCAGTTGTCTTTATCATCCTACCTTTATATACGTGAATTTTATTTCCATGTTTGAAATTCATGGCTAGACTAAGCTAATTTTATAGTTAATTAAATTTTAAGTGTTTTTTAATTATTATAACGGGCAGCAGTGTGTTACAGCTCAAGATGCCTCGAGTTCCCCTTGACCAGGAAGAGAGGTGGGGTATAAATCTAATAAATTAAAATTAAATTAAGACAGTCTGGTATGCTCCGTACAGCAAGGATGTCAAACTCAAGGCCTGCTAGCTAGATCCGGACTGCAGGGTGCTTAGATCTGACCTACCATGCCCACCCCCACCCAGCTACCCTAAGGTCAAACGTAACTATGATGCAGCCCTCAATGAAATCAAGTTTGACACCCTGCTTTACAGGAACCACACAGTGGAATTTGAAAGACTATTTATTATCCATAGTTTCTGCCTGTCCAATAATTCTGGGCAGAGAGGTGTGCTTTAGAATTTTTTTTATTTATTTTTTATTTCTTCGATTTATATCCCGCCTCTCTTCACCCATTCGGGGAACTCGAGGCAGCAGAATGTCAAATAAACAGTGTCATATGTCAGAACCTATTACCTTACAGCTATCATTTTATCCTGGAAAAAATAAGATGAAGTTTTGTTTTCAAAAATAAAACAAAACAAAAACTATTGTTCTTTGGGGAAAACAATATACACTCCAGATGTGTTGAACTTCAATTCCCATAACTCTTAGAAAAGTTGCCGAGAATAATGAGAGATGGTCCAACACATCTGGAGGGCACCAGGCTTTGAAAGACTGATTTAGGACAAACAATTAATATTTAGGAAATCCGCTTGTTTACGTTCATAAGCAAGGACTCATTCTGTGGTTGCTAACTGGAACTGAGATTATTTTTCAGCATGTCTTTATGTATATGTCTGTAGACTTTATAACATACAGTATGTCTATAGTTTATTCCAGTAGATTAACTCAGAATTAGTCATAAGCCTTTGAATGCTTTTTTCCAATGTATTTGTAAAGGCCAAGATTTTGTTTTAAACGTCTTTCTTTGATTTATTTTATTTTCAGACAAAAGTCAAAGACTAGATTGTTGCTTAATCACTTGGATACATTTTCTCACTCCTTCTAACATCTTCTAACATCCTCCAGACTTTGAAATATCTAACAGTTTCTTTATCCCTTGAACTCCTTCCACATGGAAGAACTGTGTTGATCTAAGATTGGTGGAGCATCTTTGTATCCCCAGGATGATCTTGCAGAAATCTCCTGCCTTGCCAGCCTCCTCTATCCCATTGCTCCCCCCAGAGTGGTCATTTAATCTTGTCCATCATTTTGAAAAAAAGTATGGTAAGTAAAGGACAAAGATGAAGGAGTGGCATACTCTTCCCTTCCCACTAGAACACAGGAGTATCACTTCACAGAAAACTGAGAACACTTCAAGGTAGTACAAGTGCATGTGGCAAAAATAGGTTTGAAGATACTTTCCCTAGCCTTTCTAACATAGGTCTCTCCATAAATATTCTGAATTTAATCAGTGACAAAAAGACTGAGGCCAGGGACAGTATAGTAGTAGATAAGTAACTTGAAATGTAGTGACTACTTCACACATGAGTTTAAAAGACTGATTTAGCTCTACTGTATAAGTACAATCTGGAATGAGTCCAAGCAAAGTCTTCTTACTTATCTTTTGGCATGATAAAGACAAGGCTTATTGCAGCTTGTAGATTCAAGATCTAGGAATCCTGGCTTGCCATTGTAACTTAATTATATTAGGGTGTTATTATACATTTGTTTATACTTATTCAAAACCAAGCTTTTTCTAGGGCTGTATTCCAGAAAATTTGAGGAATTGTTTCTTTGTAGGATGCAAATGTTTGGGACAAAGGCAGAATAAACTGGAAAAGTAAAAATTATCTAATCTCTATTACCTAAATGGACTTACGGACCTGAAATATGAATGAAAGTACAAAAAAATGTTTAAAATAAGAATTAAAAATTAATATAATTAAATTATAAAGCAACTACAATATGTTTTGTAAGCTCATCTAGGCATTTACCTTCTTTTGTCCTCATTTTTATTGCCTTCAATTGCTTCAAGCACTGGGATCTTCTGCCTTTGCATTATGTGCTCAAGTTATTTAAGGTTTAGCTTCAGGGAACAGTCTGCTTGGACTTCATCTTGGGCTGAAGATTTGTTCTTGCCGTTTTTTTCTCATTCAAGGGATTCTCAAAAAATCTACCTAGTACTACAGTTCAAACACATACATTTTAACTCTAGCATTAGCCTTTCATGACTCAGGATCATGAAACCATATTAAATCATAATACCCTCATTCTGATATCACAGAAAAGCTGTGATTAAATAACCTGGGAAAGTTGTTTTGCAGTCAGCCATGAAAGAGGAGGTGAAACGGGAAGAAAGGATTGTTGAAGCAGATTGGTATTTTATTCTTTAAACATCATCTTTCTTAAAAAAAAATCTTCATGACACAATCATTGCATTACAATGCTTAGTCTTAGAAGTAAGTTCTAAAACAATATCTAAACCAGTTTTGTAATTGTTTGGTTGTTCAGTCATGATTTAAATTTAACTATTAACCTTAATATATTTCTGGGTATGGAATTAGAATTTTTTAAAACCCCTTAATCTACCTAAAACGATAAAACAGAACTGAGGTTTTGATGGTTTTTAAAAATCATATGTTTCCATCTACCCTGGCAGATGCCTTCAATATCTTTGTATTTGGCACTGTTTTTTATTTTTATGTAAACGGGATGAAGATGTTCAGTTCTTCCTGGCCAGTCTGGGAAAACACTTCTTTGAAGGAGACAATCTAGAATTTGGCTCTGTCTCTTGTCCCAGGGGGAAAAATTCCCTGGAGAATGTCCATTATGGAGAAGAGGAATTTACAGTTGGAAGTTTTCTGCCTTAAAAAATATTTATCTGTAGCATGCCTGAATACAAAGAGCACAGATTGGGATTTTATGCTCTGTTTCCCTGATTGCAAATGTCAGATATTCTCAAAAAACATTTGTAAATAGCTGCAAAATATGTGTGCTGATATGCTTTCCAATTGGTTTTGCATGGTTGAGGCGTCTATAAAAAAGAACTAGACAGTGTGTCTTCTTGTCTGTCAGTAAAAGCACTTGCTCACCACCCCATTAGGACGGGGACTGTGTGTAAATTTCAGATTATGAATTACAAATCAGATCATCATTCAAATCATATAACAATGTCATTTCAGCAGAAACCAGATAAAAGACCAACCAAAATACATTAAAAAGACATTGCCACAGATACATTCAGCCTATCGTATGCTTTATGCCAAATAGTGAATACCTCTTTGGTTCTAGCAGATGAAGTATTTATACATTTCAGTATAATATATACACATTTTAGCTCTATCAAGAAACTGTAATTTCTTCAGAGTAGAAGAGAATAACAAAGTTGGAAGGGACCTTTTAGGTAATATAATCCACTCCCCTGCTCAAGCGGGAGACTACCATTTCTGACAGATGGCTGTCCAGCCTGTCTTGAAAGCTTCCAGTGATGATGCACCCACAACTTCTGAAGACATTAATTCTGAAGTACATTAATTTCAGTCCTTTTTGGAAAAAATCTACTTTGCATGTTAATAATTGACACAAATATATTAACTATAATCATCGTTATTTGCTACTGCATATCTCAGTATTAAGATGTAAATGGCTTAGAGGTCTGATGGACCAGAAATACATTAAATAGTTCTATATAAAATCAGTAGATAGATGAAATGCATGATTCAGTTAATGTCATGATCATGTCCAAATTATGTCTTTTACATTTGCATTGATTTTGGTTGATGAATTAACTGCTCTCACCCATATAAATAGGGTGATTTGGGAGGAAGTTAGAAGAGGCATTTCTTGTTTTTTTTTAAGTAAGTCAAAATGGCACTGCACAGTGTTACCCAATTTCAAGAATGATTGGGAAACTACTTCTAGTCCTTGACTTATGACCACAAAGGAGCCTAACATTTATGTTGCTAAATGAAAAATTCATTAAGTGAGTTTTGCCTCAATTTAAGACATTTCTTGCCACAGTTGTTAAGTGGGTCACTGCAGTGAGTGACTGCAGTAACCCGGTTGTTAAGTGAATCTGGCTTCCCGATTGACTTTGCTTGTCAGAAGGTTCAAAGAGTAATCACATGACTTCAGGACGCTCCTACAGTTATAAATGTGAACCAGTTGACAAGCATCTAAATTTAGATCATGTGACCATGGGGATGTTACAAAGGTCGTAAGTGTGAAACACAATCATAAGTCACTTTTTCCAGTGCCGTTTTAACTTTGAGTGGCCACTAAATGAACTGTTGTAAATGGAAGACTACTTATATAACTGATTTTAAATAGCTGTATTTGAAGGGAGCTGCAAATGTCCCGAAGAAAATGAATGTCAGTGCAGCATTCAGACCTCTAATTGCCCACCCTTGCTGTAAGTTCAACCCTGGAAAGCAGCTTAACTCTAGCTGTCCGCTCCTAATCGTTGCAGTATGTTTCTAAAAGATACCTTGCAGTGTGTGGTTGCTCTATATTTTAAAGATGTCAACAATTTAAACAATGTTTTCTTTATGCATTCCATCTTTTTGTGTGTATTAATTTGCATTGTTATAACATTACTTAAACGATCTGATCGCTATCTGGCCACAACATGGGGTTGTATTTTTCCAGTTTGATCCCAATAATTCTAAAGACTGCATATTAAAATGGAGGTCATGGGTGGAAGAGGGAATTATTATTCTCTTTCTTCCTTGCTAAAAAGCCAAACACTATGGAACTGTTTAATTCCCCTGGAGGTTTGCAATTCTTGGCTCTGATAAATGAGGGATAAATAAACCCACCATTTTCAAGAGTCCTGTCTGTGTACTCCATTCCATTCCATTGACTTGTAACTGACTCAAATAAGAATTACCTGGAGGGGCTAACCTGTTATAGATTTAATGGTACTTCCAAAGAGAGACAGAGGGAGGGTTTGATGGTTGGCAGGAGGAAGAGAAGGAAAGAACCTGCATGGTAATAAAACAGAAATATCTCAATTCTAAGGTGGATAAGTTGAAGCTTTCCATTGCTATATTGAAAGTTTGCTGAGGATGTTATGGTTACAAAGGGGCTGGGGGTGGGGGAGAGGGCATATGACATCTGATGGATGAAACTGAACAAAATCTCTTTGACTGGAACAAATTGGAGAACTGCCAAAATGGAATTTTGGATATTTATAATAGGCATGTGTTGAAAGAGGAGAGAGGCACGAAAGGTAGAACTTTAGCAGCGTTATGCCACAAACATGGCCAAAATGCCTTATAAAAGTAGGAAACATTATTTGTACAGGCATCTGATTAATTAAACCTTGTAGGGCAAGATCTTTTTACAAAATTTAAACACACAACTCTATTGCAACCCCATATCTAACCACCTGCATTCTTGAAAAGAAAAAAACTCTCCGAAGATTTTGTTACATCTTCAATGTTTATTTTTTGCCCTCAAGAATAGAATTTTGCTTTTTTTTAATCTAAGACTGGATTCCTTTTCCAACAGATGGAAAATTTGTACTGACTATAGATCCCCATGCATTCAGATTTTATTGAAAGTTAAGGGTTTTATTTCACATACGCATACAGCGTATGATAAGATTGCATACCATTCAACTGTAGAACAGAACAGAACAACAGAATTGGAAGGGACCTTTGAGGTCTTCTAGACAACCCCCCTGCTCAAATAAAAAAACCATATACCATTTCAGAAAAAAATATTATTCAATCTCTTCTTAAAAACCTCCGATGTCTGCAGGCAAGTTGTTCCACTGATTTTGTAAGGAAATTTCTGCTTATGATAAGATTACATATAATGTAACTTATGATAATATTACATATCATTCAAAAGAGAAAATCAAAAAGCCAAAAAGGAAACAAAAAGACCAAAATACCCCCTCACCAGCAACCAAGACCAAGATGAGCAGACATTAGCACCATTAAAACAATCAAGAAGTGAACCCCGATCAAGGAACTACTAATTCAGACCAACAATACAACAGTAACAGTAAACAACAGTTTGAAACCACCAAGATTACTCCCATCAACACTTACATAGCAAGCCAGTAATATATAAAATGAGAGCAAACACCGACTACCCTCTGATGTTACCTAGTTTGGTAATGAAATATCTGCAAGAAAACAATCAAGCTCAAAAAACACCAAAGGCCCCATATGACAACATTATAAAACTGATTTTATCCAAATCTCCACAAGCATAGAACCTTCTGTAAGAGAAACCCTTAATACATTACGAGTATCGATCTTTGAATGTTGGTCAGAATACACATCTGCCAGTTTGTTTCAGAGCCACATAGTTATGGAACTAGTGTCCATAGACAACAAAATCTTGAAGCCAATCAGAATTTATGGAGGAACAATAAATTACTTATGCTCTATACCATAAAAACTCAGCTGGCCTTATTCAAGGAGAACAGAAAGTTTGGGGCCCCTCTATACATTTTAAATAGCTCCTCTGTTAATTATGTGTCATGAAGTTGACCTTGACTCTTAGTAACCACATGGGTAGACTTTCTCCAGGATGAAGCTGTTCAACCTAGGGCAAACAAATCGCTTTCCAATGTAATGTTTTTCAAGGATGCCATTTTTTATAGCTTAACTTCAAAAGGTTCATGTTTCAAATATATAGCCCTGAAGTAGTATAACCATCCAGTTTTTGGACTGTTCAATAGCAAGTCAAATACGGATTTTAAACACTTTCGAAAATCGTCATAAACTACTTTGTTAGGGCCAAGGAAGGCCCTCAGGAACATCCTTCTGCAGGTGCAAATCTCGGGGGTAGCGGGGAGGGAGGCAGAATGTTGAGTTTGTATATTCACGGAATTAACTTGGTGACTTTAAATCTGTTTCCCTCAATCTAGGCTACAGGGTTGCACGGTTATTGCTGCAGTGATTAAGTGAGAGGGGATGCTTGGCATATAATTGTGAAGATGCAAGCCAATTCTAACAAACAATGGTCATGAATGTAGAGTACAACCTTATAGCAAAATCTATTCAGAAGTAAATAGAATCCTTTCTTTTCTAACTCTAATATGTTAACTTACTGTAAACTGGTGATCCAAATTTTGCTTTTGAGGACATAAGATTATTGCCTTACTTCATTAGCCTCCCATCAAAACAGGTAGGGTATTAAAAGCAGAGAAAGTAATGGTTGCTATCATACTATACATTTTAGGCTGAGAGCATTTTGGCATAATTTATCATTTAGTAATCCAGACCCTGGAGTGCTTTTTCCTCTCTATTGTCATACATAAAATTGCTTCATAATATAATAACATTCTCCTGCTGTTGTCTTTAAAATCAGAACACCTGCATTTTAAAGTCAGAGTTGTTCTTCTCCGAGCAAAGAATCATTTATTATTTTAAATGACTTGGCCTTCATTCAGATGGAGAATTGAGGAACAAAATGCCTATGAGTCAAGCATAAAAGTGACCAGGTGCTGTACTGACTTTCTTGTTTAGGATTTGTTTAGTGTTCTTTGCTGCTTTTCTATATGTCAATACTAAAGGTTGGACTAAAACAAGTTCCCCTGGTAGAGATGTGCCCCGCCGGGTTTCAGGTGATGCACCAGCCGAGACCCCAGGGCAGGGGTGCGGGGGTGGCTTTGATTATTCGCCAGGAATTATTTCCACGGGAAGGCGCAGTTCTAGAGATAGACGGCTGTGAGTCCCTCCTAGTGAAGTTGGACCTAGGGGTACAGGTGG
>JANHGC010001503.1:152741-168093 GCA_027560395.1 Boaedon fuliginosus | reverse complement strand
GTGAAATTTGGGGAAGTTTAGTGCAGAACTCAATTTTTCTATAGGGCACATACAAACCCAACGCTTGGTTTTATATATAGAGACTTCTCACACACTGTGCTAGTCATGTATAGAATTTTTATCACAGGAACCCTTAGCTCCCAATGTATTTCACTTTTTCTAGTCTTTCCTTTATTCAGCTGTATCAACACTCCCCTTTTCATTCAGCCCTCCTACCCATATTGGACCCAAATCTCAACCCTCACCTACTGTATTGTTTGGATGATAGATTTCTAAATAGAATCTACAGATTATAACTTCATATGAACTGGCCAGAACGTTTTCTAAACACCTGCATGCCTTCTAGGTCTCAGTAAGTGTCCATAAGAATAACTTTGGGAGGTAGCAGTGGAATTGATGGTTTTAGTTTCCTGGTCTGAACCACCCCAAAGGTCTGTCATCAGTTTTGAAAGTCTGAATGGCCTTCTTCCCTCACCTGCCTCTTTGTTTCAGAGAATTAGAGGGGGTCAATTCTGAGATGCATTCTCCATCCTCATGCCTTTTTTGGACTAGGTTTCTTTTATCAGACCCTTATCTCTTCTTTCTCTCTCTCAAAGTTATTCTCATAGCCAGTGGTGGGATTCAATTTTTTTTTTACTATCGGTTCTGTTGGCATGGTTTGTTGGGCATGTCTATGTGGTCATGTGACTGGGTGGGCTGCCACAGCCCCTTGTGCCCCGTTTTTTGCCTAGAAAGCCACCCCAAAGCCTCCTGGCAGCCAAATAGGGCACATGGAGACTCCTGGAAGTGGCAGGTGGTATTTGTCGTTCTCCAAACCAATCAAAATTATTGCTATTGGTTCTCTCGAACCTGTTAGAATTGCCTGAATAACACTCTGCTCATAGCCCATTCCATCTCCTCTTAGAAAGCACCTTATTACTTAGAAGAACATTCCTATTATTCAAGCATAACTTTGGGAATAATTTTCACCTTCCTTACAAGTTGTCATTCTTTTTCCAAGTTCTCTTCATACCTTCTAGAAAGAGAACCAATGTTTCTTTTCTCAGTAAACCTGGAAGATGGAATGAGGGAGGGGAGAAGTTAACATTTTCTTTTCCTTTTCTTGGGTCTGTTCTTTTTCCATTTCCCATATTTTTCCTCTTGTAGTTCTCTACATCTGAACTGCTACAATTAGGTTTTAGCTTTATCCTGATGTTCTTTTGATATGCCTTGTAAAGTCCTTGTTAAATGCATTTAATAACTTGTTTTCAGTTGTATTTTCAAATATCAGCATTTGGTATCAAATTCAGCATATATTTATTGAAAGTTACCAAGTCTTCTTTCCATAATGTATATAAAAGTATATTATTCTCAATTAAATGAATTCATTAATTTGTGATATGGTGAAATGACACAGTATGGTAATACAAACAGATCCAGTCTAATAAAATATTGGATTAGCATGTACTGTTTGCTCTTTTTATAATATCAAATGCAGTACAACTCAAAATAACTATTTACTTAGTCTTTCATTTATCCTGAAAATTTACAATAGAAAATAAAGTAATACTGGGAGGGTATAACATTTTCAGGTCAAAAGCACCAGCTCATAGATTCTTCTGTATAAATCTGAAATGATCTAGATACTGTATTGAGCAGTTTAGTTCACAGATTTGCAGCTGACATAAATTATCCTGGATTTTTAAACACCCCTTAGACTTTGAAGAGCTTCACAAACATCTCACTAAATTAACTGACAAGATCCCAGTAAGTAATTTCACTATGACAGAAAGTAATTCTCATAGACAGGCAGTCCTAAGTGTACTTGAATATTGATGAGGATTAAATAGAATGTTATTTACAGGAAAAAAGTTTTCAGGGTTAAAAATTCAATAAAAAGGGTGTAAATAAACAGAATGAATTCTGATATAAGTATTATTGATCTTAAATTTATTGTAAGATCACAAGCCAAATCCCCATTGGTAGAGATTTCTTCTGGTAAATTAGCTCACTCCGGTAGCCATTATTTATTTATTTGTTTAGATTTATACCCCGCCTCTATTACCCAAGGGGAACTCGACAATATACAATTACATTACAATATATCCCTGAATTATTTGCCTGTCTGCTACACACAGCCAGAAGATGTGAATATGCGAAACAGATTTTCACATAATTCTAGTTTATGCTGATTAATTTATGTATGAATTTTCTACCATTTTATTCCAAGTTTATTTAATATTTTTTAATAAAGTGGTTTATTTAGTATTAAAATATGTAAGATCTGTTCCTTTTTATATGATCTCTCAAATCAAATTTGCTTTAAACTATCATATTTGCTTTTGCTTTTCACTTTTCTTTTCTGACATACATTTTTATTTAAATTTCATTATTTCTCTGTCCTTTTTATTCCTTTTTTTTAATTTCGTTTGTAGAGAAGCTTTGTAGACATAAGGTTTTCTGACAAGGAAACCTGACATAACTATGGTTGTAGGTATTATTTTCTAACATAAATTGGTTGCATGAACTCGATGCTATGCTTTAAATTTTGTATTTGTTCTAGATAAAAATCTAAAAATAGCTAACATTAACGTTGGCTAATATCATCCTCGGGTGATTTTTGGAATAAACTTTGGCTAACATATTTTTCAACAGAAGATATTATTTTGAATATTGATTCTGGAAGTCATCACTTTTTCTCACCTCTACCATGAGAGTATTCTTTCAGTTCAAACTTATTTCCTGCCATTGTTTCTTGGACCTGTTGATTCTTTGATGTTATTTTTTAGACTGTGAGATGCTAGTGAGTAATCTGAGAAGTTTACAAATAAACACCTCCACTAAATATTATGAATGTAAGAAGAGTATGTTCCAGATCATTGGTGTGGTTGGAAAATACAAACTTTCAACTGTGAGTTCTAGTCCTACCTTAGGCCCAGAGCTAGCTGGGTGACTTTGGCCCTGTCATTTTCTCTCAGCTCCAGGAAGGAAGCAATGGAAAACCACTTCTAAAATCTCACCAAGAAAACTGCAAGAACTTATCCAGGCAGTTGCCAGGAATCAAAAAAGTGGTTAAAGATAGACAGATAGACAGACACACAGTCACACACAGATACACACCCACACATATACACACACAAACAAACACAGTTTCTTATATTATACAGAAATTACAGTGATTTTTAATGTAATTTTATAACAACATTTGACTTATTGTGGTTATAATTATGAAATATTACATAATGATAATGCTGACTAAAAATGTTTGAAAATCTTTAAGTCTGAAAATCTTTAAAAATCTTTAAAATCTGAAAATTATAATAGGCTTATTTATATTAATAATATATTTATTTTTTCTAATTATATGATTTCTTTATACCTCCTTTTAATAGTATTTTTTTCTGTTTGTTTTCTTTTGATTGTATTTATAAAACCATTTTAAAAATGGTACAACAGCACTTACCTTGTTTCCCTTGTAAATTAGAGAAGTAATATTTGAACAGAAGTAAATGATGGAGCCCTCTGACATTGTAAATTGATTTGAACTCATGTCTTGCTTTTGCATGGCAGGAATCTGTTCCTTTAAATATATAATAGAAAAACCATGAACTTGGTTAACTTCTGGAGGAAAAAGATAAATATGATCCTGGAGAGAAGAATAACTGCCTATTCCTGAGCAGTGATACTTCTCTATGCAGATCATGACACATTCTATTTGCAAAATAAACAGTGTGGATTATAAAGATGTCTCAACCATCAAACAAAATGGGAGGGAGGAACACACTAAAGGGGACCATTACAAAAATCTATCTAAGCTTTTAGATTGTGGAGTGCCATCTGCATTGTATGGCACTGAGAAAACTTATTATGTTGGACCTCTATTTCATAGCAGATGGGTTCATTAAATTTAATAGCCTCTAGAGCTTTTAGAAACAGTGTTAAAAACATGTGGAACATGCTGTGATACTTCACATCTAGCCCTAGAGTCATTATAATTCTGGCACAGACTATAAATATTACAGTACTTTTGTTCTATTGAAACAAATGACTATTCTAATTATCACTTGTTGTTGCTGTTCATGTACTGTGATTTTAAAAATATTGGAGCCTTTCCTCATTTTTTTTCCCCTAGAATGCATTACAGTTCTTTTAGTCCATTGCTACTGAACTTCAGATACATTCATCTCCATGTTAAATTGAGTTCTAATTGTTATTTAACTTGCAAGCTCTATTAGAAATTTAAAATGCAGCCAAGGAGATTAAGAAAATTAGCCACTTTACCTCCTATGGCGGCAAGGAAACTAGAAGATACGCTGTTTTATCTCAAAAACCAAAGCTGAAATACGAAGGGATGTTAGTTTTGATTATATACCTTTTTCTCCTTGTAGAACAATGTCACACGCTGGGATGCTGCTACACATTCTGTTATGCATAAAAACCAGTCAGCTTTGATTTTAAGATTTTTACAAAGTTATCACATGGGAACAGGAATTAGGTTTGAAGAGCACTCCTTTTGTTCGTAGGGCAGATTTTTTCCCCTCTTATGTTACTCTTTGAACATGTTATAAAAAGAAATAAATGGCAATAGTGGTGAAAATCTAAATAAATGGATTGGAAGTTACATCTCTTCTAACTCCACAGCATGCCGTTCACCTATAAATCAAAATAATTTTAAGGTTAAGAGAACTGATAGATTTCAGTTCTACAAAAAAATGGCCTTAATTATAACATGGTGAGTGTTACATTTGATCGTGCAATTTGATTCTTTCAAATAATCTTTATCTTTTTTGCCATTCACACTTTAAAATCTGTTTGCCTTTTATTGTGTGTACTCTGCTATTTACAGTTTATTATATGAGGCACTAGGTCTAACTGTGTTAATCAAAACCAGTGAAAAAAAAGAAACCCGAACATACAGGTAGATTTGAAAGATACATATATTTCCATTAGTTAATAAATGTAGTATGTATGTGTATTTCTCCTTCCCATATCTATATTTCTAGAATCAGCTCTCAAATTTTCACCTTCCCACATTATTCAGCCATATGTAGAAATAAAGTTATATTATTCATATGTTATTAGCACAATTTTTTTTAATCTTGAAAGCCCTATAATGACTTCATTTTTTTATATGAAGCCTGCCACAAGCTAATATTTCAAATAATCTCTGATTTTAAAAGATTATTTTGATGTAAGTGAATATCTTATATTACTAGAAACTTTGAAGGGTGCAATGATCCCGGTACCTTAAAATATTGCCAGAAACCTTCTGGATTGTTCCACCTTTGCTATATTTAGTTGCTTTTTAATAAGTCACTTTATTAAACAAAAGTAGAGAAAATATGCAGAACATGGATCCTGAGTACTTTGTAGCCGCAATAATAATATCTCCATTCTATGTCAGGTGATCAGGAGGGAAACGAAGTGGGGCTTAGCATGGAGGACATATCTGCATTCTGAGCTGTTGGCCCTCAGCGATGGATGGGGCTTTTTGTTTTTTGGGGGGGGGGTTGGTTCTCTGGAACCCTAAGCTAGATCCAATCTATTTTCAAACTCCCCCCCCCAGACTTTCTCTCCCATACCAAATTTGATCCCATTCAGTTCATTTTTATGAGCATTATCCTGCTGACATATAGTTCCTGAGCCACGGTATATAAGTTCTTTCCTATTCCATATTCCATAGGATTGGAAATAATAAAACAGCATTGGACTGAATCTTTTAGAGTAATGTTTACTGGCTGTCAAATGCTTTGATGCTATAAAACCATATTCTCTATTATATATTTTCTACATAAATTCAAGGAAGCAAGCTTGGTGTTGAGTTCTGACTTTTCCAGATTAGTCCATTCGGACCTCTGTTTTATGCATACCTTTTGTACCTATTTTCAGAGAAATGGCAGGTTAGAAAATATTTAATTTATATTGTTATATAACACCTTTCTGCGAGAAGATGAAAAATGCTTTAGATTTCTCTGCCTTGTTTATTATGGAAACCATCTACTTTTATCGTGATCTAGTTTCAAAAATCAAAAGGCAAAAAGATTAATTAAAGGAAGATGCTCCTGAATGTTTAATATACATTTAAGTGAGATCAAACAAGATCTCATATTTTTTAAAAGAAATCTTTACATAATCCTTGTTTAAAAATGAAATAAAATTAAAATGTAAACATTCCTTAGGAATTCCTCTCCCTCTCTTGTTCTCTAGTATTCAATAAATATATGTCAAGATATTCATCACCTCAAGGATACTGACATTTTATCGTGACAATATACATATCTGATATTTTTTCTGCATAGGAAAAGAGCAAGTTGTATATGCTTGCTTGCAAATCCATTAAGTTTTCTTTCAGCTTAGTACTATAAATGTCTCAAGTCTTTGTTCGCTATAACTTTAATGTGTTGAATTCCATCTTATTGACCAATAATTTATACAACATCCATTGCTCATATGATTAACACATTAATGATACAATTATCATGTCAGTAATATTAGACAAATAGATCTTTACAAAAATAAGTAGAACATAAACTGCAAACACAAATAGAAAGTTCAAATGTATTTTGGAAGATGCAGTAGCTGTATAGGTTCTCTGCAGTTACCTCAAACTGAATGACATCATTGTGTAAATCTGTTTTGTCTGCTGTATAATGTCTACTTTTTCAAATCTGCCATCTCTTCAGCTCTTATATCTGAATGTAAGTTTGCAAAAAAAAGATGTGGGTCAGTTCTGATTAAAAATGTGTAAGAGTAGGGCACTTCCACTGATTAGATTCAAAATGTTTCAAAAGGCAGTAGTCAGACAAACATTTCTTTTTTTCAGCTGATGCTTTAATTTCAGTTCCAGTCTAGTGTTTTGAGCCATACTCATTCAGGTCCATATAAGGTATGGTCATAAAAGACCTTTAACTACACAAATATGTTAACAACTATTGTCAGACATGTTCGGCACTATGCTAACAATAAAAAAGCAATCTTCATGTCCATTTCAGGTTACATCTTTCACTCTTGTCAATTTCAACTCCTATTTCTTCTTCAAGTCTTCTTTCTGCCTCATGTCTTAGATTGATAGCTTATTTCTGAACTACAATATTGAGTTGCTCTTACTTGTGTGGTCTTAAACACCTTATAAGAGCTATGGTGGTGCAGTGGTTAGATTGTAGTACTGCGGGCTACTTCTGCTGACTCCCGGCTGCCAGCAGTTTGGCAGTTCAAATCTCACCAGGCTCAAGGTTGACTCAGCCTTGATTCCTTCCAAGGTCCCAATGAGGGACAATATGCTGACTTTGTATACCACTTAGAGTGGGCTGTAAAGCACTGAAAAGCAATATATAAGTAAGTGCTATTGCTATTGCTATTTATTATTTGTTTATCCGATATAGAGGCTTCTCAACTCTAAAAGATCTTTGGGTGGCTTACAAATTTAGAAGAATGTGTACTATTAAAAGAAAAACATGAACTTGGAGAATTAAAGTCAAAATAAACCTCCTTCCTACTCTGTAGAGGTTTTTTTTTTAACCCTAATTCTAGGTTGCTTCCAAAGGAAATATTTATTTTTCACTTGTCTATTTCTATTCATTTGGAGGCTGGGTCTTGTTTTATATATATACCTACACTGGTAGCTGTTCTTTTGTCTTCCTTTCCAACACGGAAAGCTAAGAAAGCAGGTTTAGGCCTTTAGATGAAAAAGATTAAAAGATTTCTATTAAAGCAAACTTTGGGAAAGTATACCTGCTAACAGACATCAAGAACCATTAGCCTATAAATAGAAGAAACCTCACTAAGTTTCCCATATGGTTCATATTCTTCCCAAGAGCCCCTAATCCATTCATTTCTTGCTTCTCGTCAATCTATCCCCAAATAGCATCAAATCACAAGTACTTCATTTCATAAGACTTCAATGCATTTTTATTTTTATTGATTGACTGATTGTGTGTCATAAGTAGGTGCTGGTTCTTAATGACCATGTAAATAGATTTTTTCCCCATGATGATCTGTCCTTAACCTGGTCCATTAGTTCTTCCAATGGTTCCTGCATTGCCACTCTAATGGAGTCCATCCATCTTGCTGTTGGTCATCTTGTTCTTTTTCTCTTTCCTTCCATTCCTAATATTATATTTCCCAATTTGTTGCAAATTGCTATATTTGAACTGTATAGTGGAAATTAATTGTACTTTTAAATATATAGGGCATTTGTGTATATTTGTGTGTTTCTGTACAAGGATGGAATTTAGAGACTTCGTTTATCATGCCAGCCAATTCCTGTCACTATAATATGGTGCTGTTGTTATTGCACTTCACCTCCCAATCAATCTTCATAAAAGGCTGCTTAAAAATAACTAAACCTGGTAGTAAGTAGAAGTACACTATTTTTAAGCAAATATCTTACAGTAAGGCCAATAACTGCTAAGAGTAAAGGCACTAACCAAGAAAAAAGCCACATAGCTACCTGTAAGTTGGTTAATTCAAGAACAAGAATGTATAAGTTGGAGTTGGGTGTAATTAGGCATTAAGCCCAAATGATTGCTAAATTATTTTACTTTCAAGAAGTTGCAACTTGTGAAAGTGCCATAAGGGATAGTGAATTTTGGGTTAATATAATCAACCCCATGCCACTTGGATGGAGAACTAAATTAGCTGGCTGAGAGGCCAGTTGAATTCCAAATATTTCCAAGGGATTTTTTTCTAAAGTCTGATTGGCCCTTCTTCAGTATCTAGTGTAGAAATGAAACAAGATGATATATTCTCTGTTTTATGAGCTATTCTCTGGAACTAAAAGTATGGTAAAGAATAGAAATTATTGGATCATTTTGTGGTTAGTACATTTAACTGGTCTCAGCTCTATTTATTAATCTTTGTTTCTGTCTTCCTTCTTAAGCCGATTGTCCCTCTTCAAGAAAGACACTATCTTTGTATAAACATATTTTTCTTACAGTTCAGACAATACCAATGTTCACAAAAAAGTAGGAGAAAATATATTTTTAACATAATCATATCATGAAGCGGGGAGGAAGAACAGTAAAATTAATAACAAACAGGACAAAGTTTAAGTTTCAAACAGATATTCTCTTTAGTGTGTCAAAGTTATATTCCATGATACAGAAAATAGTTCTGATATTGTGATACAAGCCTAGGTATGAATTTTATTCGACATGAATCATTTTAAATCCTATGCAAAAATGATCGAGCGTGGAAACATTTGGCACCATGTAGAAAGATTAAAAACTTGGGTTGAAGGAATTATTTAATCTTGTTTTTTTATTTTATTAGCTGCCTAGGTAACATCCTCAGTCCTGTGATCTTGAAGAAGTTGGTCATTTAGTTGTGGAATATATTTGTCTTAGTGGAATCTTATACATGATTCATTGGGCTATGCTGCTGGATCTTATTTCTTTTATGATTGGGATGCTATTATCTTTTTTGTTGTTGTATTGATGTTGTTCCATCTCCTTTTCATCTGGATGTTGGTTAATAATTGTATGATAAAGACAGATGTTTTTGAGATTTGCACTCCCTTCCACCTCCACTCCTACTTGACCTTTGGCTAGTTCTTTTCAATAAACCGTTCAAAAGTATCTGTGTCTACTAAGTACTAATTTTGCCAGAATGCCAGGTTTCTAAGTATAAAAGAAAAGGAATCCCTGTGGATATTACTATGCTAGTCGCTGCCAACTATAGGGGGCAGTGTTTACTCATTTTAAGACAGTGCTTGCCAGCATGATGTCTCAGAGAGCTGTTCCCTCCTTACCATATACTCATATTTGCTTGCTTTTGAACTGCTAGGTGGACAGGAACTAGGCAAAGATTAAAGCTCACCCCATTGCACGATGCTAAGTTTTTGAACCCCAGTTGTTGGCTTTCCAGCCAACAAGTCCAGTGTCTTAACCACTGAGCCATCATGTGCCATTCTAGGCATTAGCATGTATGATTTCATTTTGGCTCAATTTAGAATTTCAACATCTTCCCAACTGAAACCATGACTAATCTTATCTGAGCATGAAATAAAAGAAGTTTAAATATGTCTTCTAACAGTCAGTTGGTACTCATAGATATGCTGTCCTGTTTTGTATGTATGTTCTATGTCGCATATAGTGTGTTTACAGTCCACGTACTTTTATTTTGTACGTTTTTGTAAAAGACGTACAGTCCACGTCTTTTATTTTGTAAAGATTCTTATGTTCCTTGGTACAAAATAATCAGATTTATTTAATACACTTCATAGAATTTTTCCTGGTTTGGTGCTATAATTATTCCAAATGGTTGTAAATAGCCTACTTGTAAATTCTGAAACATGCAGATTGATTCACTTTATTAGCCATTGTTCTTATTTGTTTGGTGGTTGGTTGATATGTTCAATGTATATGGCTTCCCATTCAACAAGCAATGTTGACAGCTAACATTATTAGATATAGAACAAACTGATAAACTAATAATATATAATGAACTGTGATAAAGACCAGACATTTATATAACTACAATATGCTGATGTACAAACTAGCCAGGGAGCTGGGGGAAAAAATCAAGTCTTCATTCTTAAAGACAGTAAAGTTAGGGCCAAGCAAAATTCAGGGGTTTCAGGTTGTTCTATTTTATTAAATCATTAAATGTTTTCTACTTTCCATGTTGGGTTAATGTTCTGATGTCATTCAGTAATTCTCTGGTTTTGGGATATATTGTGACCTGTCTATAGATTAGAAATAGTTAACCCAAAAAGCAAACATTGAATAGGTCTGATTAATAATATTTATTAAAAGAAATATATGTTTGCAGTATGAGAATTCCAGTGAGACCTCTGTTTCCAAATGAGATTCTTTTATAGGCAGTTTACAGACCTATAAATCTAGTCAATTTTCTGCCAATTTTCTGATGTAAAGGACAGGAAACTTCACTTATTTGTGAAGATGGGCTAAGCTAAATTCAGTTCTCATAACTGAAAATTATGTTGATATGAGAAGTAACTCTCAAATTATGATCTAGACCAGTGTTACTCAAACTTTGTTGGTTCACCACCCCCTTTTAGAAAAAAACTGAATGCTTAACACCCCCCTGCCAAGCCCCGCCCCCAGGGTGGGGGCGGTGAGCTGCCCAATCCCTACCCCTGGAATATCTCGCCCCTTGCCTAGGGCACTGCTGGGGGTTGGGCCAGCCCCGAATAATGGTGAGGACATAGAGGACAGGTACATATGCAATGTCGGCACCGCTCTGACCCTCGTATCGCTAACAACCACGTGGAAAGCTCTCAGCGAGAAACCCCTCCCCTCTCCTGGCTCATTGTGGAGGTGCAGCATGGGAGCCGGCTGAATCCTCTGCTGCCCACCAATTGGTTCCTGGCACCCCCTAATTCCATGTGGAGCTTCCAACGCCCCCTTAGACGCTCCAACACCCACTCAGGGTGGTGCCACGCACTTTGAGAACCACTGATCTAGACTTTTTATTTGATAAATGAGGCATACCAATTTCTAAGGAAAGAGAGGTGACAGTGGGATCACTCTGTCACTTTAAACTATAGTTAGCTCAAATCTTGAGATGCAAAGCCTAGAACTAACCCAAGGCCTTGTAGCAACATCATCCCAGGTACGAGTTATTTTTAAATTGAGTTTAATTTTTTTAATCTCTAACCAGAAAAGTACGAAGATGTTGGTTAAGTAGCTGACCACGTTTGCATGCAAGCTTCATGTGAATATTGTGAAAATATGCAGCTACAGGAGAATATTGTTATGACACATTGAATTTCCAACTGATATTCCGGTTGCTTTCTGTGAAGTGATATTGCTGCAAGTTAGTCAAATAAATTTGAATCTTAACTTGTGAATATGAAAAGAGAAATAAATTTTCATTATGGTAAATTAGTTACTGCAGCCAAGAATTCGAGCAGGACATTGTTGGGAAGGAGATAGAAAGGCAACACCAGCAAGCTGAGTAAAATTTATAAAGGTTGAAGTGTTTCATTAAAAGGTGAAGCCTCATTAAACATAATGATACAAAGGCTCTCAGATTCTGAAGTCTCATTTTAATTCACTGAAATAAAGCTGCTCAGCTAACCAGCTAATTATTTGCATTTGATGACATCTTTTTGTTGCTTAAGTAGTACAAAATTATTGAACTATTGCATTCATTATGTTTTATTTTAGCACAAATTCAAAAGCTTATGGGCTAATTTGTTTTAAAATACAGTTCCTAGTACTGTTATACTCCTCCTCCTCCTCAAAGCTTTTTAAACATCTGTACCAAACAGGATGCAGGTAAAGCCAGGGCTGTGTCTCCTGCTAGAAGGAGGAAGGAGGTAAGAGAGGGATCAGAAGAGAGAAGGACAATTGTACCTTGGGTACATTTCTGCCTGTGGAAATCAGGATGGAAATCTTCCTGGGCAGGAGAAGGGAGAATCTAATTGCAGCAAACAGGGTAGAAATGGCTTCAGTTCTGCTGGATACCTTTTAAGAGGGGTCCAGATTGAAACTTACAAAGGAAAATTGAAAAACAAAACAAAAATTCTGGGCTGAAAAATCTGACAAACACATACATACACACAAACACACAAACTACCTTCTCCTATCTTATAGGAGCCACATAGCATTGGGAAAGGGATTCTTGTCTTCCTGGAATCACTTTAAGATTGTGCTAGAATTCTGGTACAATCAGATCATTACTGAGATGAAAAAAACTGTAATTATAAAACTATGAATATGATATAATTTTAGCATCATTCTATTTTTCATGTAGGGAAAATATGGATGTATTGTAGTGATTCATCTCTCTTGTTCATGGAAGAGCCTATTGAGTACATACCCACAAACCCACAAACCCACAACCCACGCTTCTCTTTCATAGATATAGATTCAGTACTGTAAAAGAATGTCTAAAGACTAGAACTTTTTTTGAGGTTTCAAAAAAAAAGCCCTTGATTGGTTTAGTCTTCTAGGTCATATTCTACTACCTTTCCTTTGGGAAGTATCTTGATATTATTAATGCATGCACCCATCGGCTCAGGTTTGGCTCATTTAAAAGCTCAAGAAACTATTGGTTCCAAGGTCTGCCTACTCTGATAATCTTTCATCTATGTATAAAGTTGAATAATTATTTTAAATTCTAACCATTAGCCAAAATAAAGCTCTGCAAAGTATTTTATTTTATTTTCATGCCATGTGTTGTCTTCTTAAACGTGCTTTCCTCAGTTTTGGTTAACTGGTGTTTGATTGGAGAACAATCTAGTGCCTGACTGAAGAAACATATGTTGAAATTCCTCTTTGCTGTTGCTGCTTCTCTTTATGGCAATTGTAGGAGTAGATTTCTCATGGCAGCCTAGATTTCCTTGTTTCTGCTCCTCTGCTCAAGTTCTGGATACAGTGTCATTTGTGGCCTTGTGGGTTTTATTTCCTCCTCTATCTGGCCTTAGAGCAATCTCAGAAGCTGAATGGGTGAAGGGCTGTCCTTCTAAAGAAAGTATTCAGTTTTGTTTGATGCTGCTACATTGGAAAAGACTCCCTGGATATCCATTGCCTTTTTTAAAAAAAATATGGTATGAAAATGTTCTCCAATCAACTTTATGTTAGAAGACAAATAAATGCAATGTGTGGGGATCAGTTTCCAATACCAAATAAACTATCTCTCCTAATTTTAATGATAGAGTATATAGTATTACTGTATTTTTCTTCATCGGCATAGGTTTTTTCCCCCCTGGTTCCTCATTTTCAATGTAGGAAATTTATGTTTCAGAATGGAAACTTTTACATGGGATCCCAGATTCTATTTACACATCTTTTCTATAGTCATCAAATAACTTGCTATTGAAATGAATATTTTTAAAAGCAAATTGAATTCCAAAAGGAAAAAAAAACCTTATTCATATCCTTTATACACTCCATCCATGGATAGGTCATACCTGTCGTGAAATATCCAGCAGTGGCTTTCAAGAAAGCCAAGGAGACCTTGTTTTTCTTCCAGATGCTGGGGCTAAGATGTTAAATGGCAAGGTTGGGTTTGATCTATGGGTATCAGAATTTGTCCTTTTTTCCTGCTTTAATGGATTTGTATTTCCATTTATATTTTTGTTCACTACCCAGAGTTAGTATAAAACTTTAATAAACTATATAAGTTTAGTGGTTAACAGTGAATCATTCAATCAACACAAAATTTGGAAATTTTGAGTGGTGATGTTTCCCTTGGTAAATACGCTTAGGATCGCACAGAGAGATTTTTATATGAAAGAAATACACTAGTAACTCTACGATATTTATGTTGTTGGGAATAACAACTGAGTTTTCAATACTTCTAGAATGTACACTGTTACAGCAACCTGTTTAAATATTTAGTTCTGATGCTTCTAAATCATTGATAATTAAAATAGGTAAAATACAGTGATGTTAGATATAGTGACAAAATTTGATCAAGACTTTTAATTTACATGTTATACAATAGTCTTAAGAGGCCCTTGATGCTCTCTGAGCTTGATTGTTTTCTTGCAGATGTTTCATTACCAAACCAGGTAACATCATCAGTGCTAGCATAAGTGAAATGTCTGCAAGAAAACAATCAAACTCAGAGAGCACCAAGAACTCCTCATTCCAACCCTGAGCTACAAATATTCTCCTTTATTGCTGAGTATAACCTTGCTAAGGAGTGTATGTGTTCATAATAACAAATTTTCCTGAATGACTACAACGTAATTGGATCATAAGCTCAAACATGTTGACAATTGAGAACTATTTTGCTGAAAAACATTGGTTGTCATGCTACACTACAATTTAAATATATGGGTTGTCATAGAAAATAAAGTGGAAAAATGTGAATGGCAAACATTTGCGTGGGTGTGTGGCACTCCTTGTGGAGGGTCTGGAATTGATGTCCCCCCTCCCAATGGAAGAATTTGGTTGTATGTGATTATGTGATAATTTTTAATGTGTTATATTGTATTTTAACCATTGTTGTTAGCCGCCTCTAGTTCCCCTTGACCAGGGAAGAGAGGAGGGGTATAAATCTAATAAAATAAATAAATAAAATTATGTTCTCAGCACTGTCCCCCACCAGTGCCTCTAGGTGGCAGCAGCTGTCTACTGCTGCACCTGGGCACCTGTAGGGGGAGATAGTGCGCACCTCCTATATAAGGGGCTTGCATGCCCCTCCTTATTCAGTTCTGGACTGTGTAGTCTCACTGGAGACACCTCTTACCTTTTACCCTGAATACACCTGTTTCCTGATTTACCCTAACTCCTACGGGATGTCGCTTCTTCCTAAGATCCCAGCCTCTAAACTCTACATGACACATCCATCTACTTTTCCAGCCTGAACAGGTGAGCACGCCTGCTCTTAACACAGGCTTTGCAAAGGCATTAGAATTAGAATTACATGCTTTGTCAAGGCATTAGTGGAAAGGCAT
>JANHGC010001503.1:120125-131379 GCA_027560395.1 Boaedon fuliginosus | reverse complement strand
AGTTGGAATAATATAAGCAACAAACCTGCTGATTTTACCAGCTGGGACATAATAAAAATAGATGGAATGGGTGGAAGAAGCTGTAGAAGACCTATGTAGGAATTGTGTGTGAAGGAAATTCTTGCGGCAATAAAAAATCCCAGAGAAATGTTTTCTCACCACAGTCCATTTTTGTTCATACTGTATGTGAAGGCTTTAATTTTAATCTTCTGCTACCAGCAATAGAGTAATATTGCTGGTAACAGAAGATTAAAGAGTAATTTTTTCCCCTTACATATGTATTTTGTAAGTAAAGTATCTAATATCTAGTTGTGGGTTTTTAGTTTCGTGCTTGTCTCACACAATATAGTTTACATTTGCAATACCTAAATCATACTAAGGCCAGACAACCCTCCTGGGGCTTGGAAAATCAGATAAGAAAAACTCTATCTTATATTTTAGGAACAATTTCAGAAAAGTTCATCAACCATTAATTCTGTGACAGAAAGATTCCCCCTTTTTTATAACAACTACTTGCAATCTTAATATGGAATTACTGTATGCTTAATTACAACTATATCTTAAATGTGTCCAAGGTTGGCTGACAGTGGAAACCAATTGGAGTTGGGTTCAGTCACTATGCAGAAATGCTTTTCTATTTATCTGGAACTTGCCTGACATTTGTGTTTGCCCGAACAATGCGATCTGTGAGCCGGGAGTTTGCCGAGGTTAGCAAGATTATCATCTTCTCGTTTTAACATTGCTCATTTTGAACATTCAAGGTCACCAAAATTACAGTGATTTCTGTGTGGTCACGCTGTTCATCAATAACCGAATGCAGAAACCAGCTGAAAACTGATGTCATTAATGCCCCATGGTTTTTATTGCAGTGGTGTGATTATTAGGGGGAAAAAAGATGCGGTTTCCTATGAGAAACCAAATGTCAAGAAAATAAAAAAAATTGCATCTTATATCCAACAGATGAATGAACCAAGTGTTTTCTTTTTTCTTTTTTACAGAGAAGACTTTTTATTAAAGCTTTAGCCCGTGCTTTTGAAATGCCCAAGAACAATGCAACCTAGGTTTATACTTAAATGTTATTATTTTAGTAAATCAGAAGTCTCTTCCTTTGAATGTCTTCATTGCTGTGGCTTGATCATGACCTTAGTTTGTGTTCTCTTGATCTCTCTTTTTTAAAAACATAGCTTGCTGACGATCAGGGATTGGTTTTGATGACCACTGTTGCCATGCCAGTATTTAGTAAGCAAAATGAGACTGTAAGTATTCTCACAGTCATCGGCTGGAAAATGAAAGCTTTAAACTAACACGTACAGTATTTGAATGGCTTGATGAAATCATGGGTATTTTTGTTAGATTCTGCTGTTTCCCAATATATTTGCACTAGCTGTTGAAATAAAAGCACACGGTGTTAATATGAATGAGCATTAAATACTTTTTGAAATATAGTGTCATGAATTCATGAAGCACAAACTTGAGAATGCCAAGCCCTTTATTTGCATGTTTATTGAAGCTTGTAAAAGGGAAAGGGACTATATCAAATGGAATCTAAAATCTACAAATTGTTATTAAAGTTTGAAAATTATTTGTTTTGATTACATGTAAGCATGTTAACTGCTCCTAGATTATTTGCATTATGTCTCAAACATCTGAACTCATTATACACGATCTGGTTGTGTAAAACTCTTGCCTGTAGTAGCGCCCTGCACATATACACAATCAACTATACATATACATAAACCCAAATGCATGCACTTTTATTTTTGTTCCTATATAATTCTTTATTAGAACAAATGTCTGTACTTATGGTATAAAGTTGCCTAAGGAAAAATAAGTTCAACAAAGTTTTAATATGTTTTTAACATTCTGCTTCATTTCTAACCTTTTAAACTGCTTTTTACTTAATAACTTCCCTTTGAGGTATCAGTTAGCAGGATCAGGCGGCTGGGGAAGTAAGTTGCATATTTCCATAAAAGGCAAAAGATTTATATGATCTGAAGAGAAACCAAAGTAAATTGCATAGTTCCATGCAACATTTTTCCATGATACACTTCCAGACTCAAAGGGTTTAACGGAAAGCGTCCTTATCAGCTGAAATGTTGCACATCATCTACGCTTTTCTTTCCAGGATTAGGAAAAAAAAAAGATGGCTTTGTGGGTATTAGGTCCATGCAACATCTCAGAGAGGCCTGTTGCTTTAACTTAATAGTTCACCCAAGCATCTTTCAGTGTGGCTCTTCCAAGGAAGTCCCAAAAGTGCTTTTTCAGGAGGCAACTGGATTTTCTTGTATTTTCTTTGAAGATGTTTCGCTCATCATCCAAGAAATCCAAGGAAGAACTCTTCCTTCCTGATGTGGTGTGGAAATTGCCACATGGCCATTAGTGCAGTGATGAGACTTGAGGTTGCCCAGGTTCACATGGTCCTAGTGCTTAGAGAGACAGGGATCCTTATCAATAAAGGAAAAATTATGTATTCCTTGGTGCAGTTTTAATCCATGTGGGATTAAACTGATTGGTTGTAAGCCCTGATATTGTTTATTGACCCAATATTAAATACATATTTATTTTCAAATAGAGATCAAAAGGAATTCTTCTGGGAGTTGTGGGCACAGATGTTCCAGTGAAAGAACTTCTGAAGGCAATTCCAAAATACAAGGTAATTTATCCATTTGTAAACTGCTACTCAAAATTTATTGTATTTGTAGAATTGTAAATATAAAAATGTATAGAGCTATGTCCACTTCTATGAAAAGAATTGCTTTTATCATAAAGTTATTAGAAGCAAACAAGTCTACTTGTACGAACCACTGTACAATGTCTTGCACAAGACTGACATGATTACTGCTGGGTTGTGATCTTATATACTATCTGAAGACATGTGTACTCACCCTATAATAGTGCATCAAATTCTATTAAATTTTAGCAGCATCAACTTCACTTTTCCAACTGACATTGATGGATCCACTTCTTTGCTGGTCACTGTAATAGAAGCTACTTTCTTGTGGAAAAAAAAAAAGCACAACTGTTGTGTGAGAAAGTTACTGTTAGAAATTGCATCCGAAAATACTGTCATGGGATCAGACACCTTAGATATGAAATCACATTGTAGTTTACAGCGTGGAAATGATTATTCATATCCTTTAGAAGAGTTTTGTTTTTAAACGTAAACTCTTTCACATTTGGGCACTTATTCTTAACAATTTTTTTAAGTTTCTCCAAAGATCAGTTTTATTAAGACTTCTATACTCTAGCAGTTTACCAGAATTCCAGCTGTTTGGTGTAAATGGCAATAAAATAAGAATGCCTTCATCACTTTTAAAATGTGCCTGATCAGGACAGGTGGGTTAGCTTAAAACCATTGAGCTAAATATTGTTTTAAAACATCTTATCACTTTTATGCTTAATCAGAGAATTTTAGAACAGAGCTGTATTGTCATAGTATAAAAATCCACAATAAAATAATGTAGAAGGAGAAAAAAAACTCCTCTCAGCAGGTTTTAGCTCATTTCTGCATCCTGGGGGTAAAGCTGGGTTATGCAGAACATCTGTGAAAGCTATTAACAGTGAGTTTCCCACCAAGGGATGTTTTAATGACTGCACATCATTGATCTGAAGGTACATTTATTGCAATCAATGAGTGCATTCAGCTGTGTAAGAGAAGCATTGTCAAATAGAATGGGATTTTTAGTGAAATAAGTATAGTGCTAAATTTGATTATGCGTAAACTTCTAGGGCTAATATAACACCACATTGTTTTAGAGTATTTCCCATAGCTCTCTTAGGTCTGAAATTGGAAATTTATTTTTATTCATATCAGATTATTGCCATATAACATGAAGAGGAAGAACTCAAAAGGAACAAAAACTGTAAAAAATCCCACATAGATCTTACAGTGTTCCAATGGGAATATAGGGAAAAAGTGATTGCCCTGCCACCCAGAATAAGCTCCATTGTTCATTTGTGATGTTGCATTCTGGATATCTATGGGATGCAGTCCAGATATCAAGTCTTCTTTGTCTTGACCCCCTAAACTAGGTTTTTTAAAAACCTAGTTTAAATTAACGGTTTAAATTAATTATGTACTGGTAAGTACCATTGAATTTAATGGCAAAGATCCCAAAATTAAACTTCTGATCTGTGTTTAATATCTAATGTCAATAAATTGTGTAGCAGCCCAGCTAGGACACAGCTAGAATAAAACATTGGAGATTTCAGAGATTCTATTCCAGAAGCCTACTAGGTCTAAATAACCAGGCTCCACCATAAGCTTCCTCAGGGTTAGCTGCTTAGTATTTATTATTGCCACTGCCTGTTTTCCAAGAAGTGCAAGAGATAAATATATCCAAACGTTAGGAATATAAGAGAGAAAGGAAGAGTTAAAATATACCAAACCTGGTTTACAAAAATACTTTTTCAGCTCGTAAAATCAAATGAAAATAAATCTTCTGGGAAACAGCCAGAAATTATATAGAATGACCTACCTATATCACAAAAGATCAAGAAGCAATAAGGCTTAATTAAAACACGGGTAAAAGAAGTTAAAACTTATTACTCCTTTTGACAAAAAGCATTTCTTTGAGATAGTTTATTTCCCAATATACTGAAATCACAGTAGACTTGTTTTTAAATTAATCTCCTCTTAATAGAGCACTAACCTTCTAGTGTATCTGTGTGCACAAGTTGGGTGCAGCCAGCTGTTTCCTACACTCCCATCTTCAGGCTGGCTGGAGAGGGCTGCTGCTAACGGTTCACCCTCTTTCTTAATTAGGCTACTATAAATATTAAAAGTATTTAAAGAAACAATGGGACTATATTTGTTGATGATGGGAGAGATAAAAAGCTTGAGAAGAAGACTTGAACTTGGGCTGCTGATTCTCTGCAGCTCTAGGATCCAAATGGCTTAGGTTCCTCCTGGCTGCTTGTCAGAAGCTACATTTTCTTTCCTGGAGGGCTTAATAATAATAATTAATAATTTATTAAATTTATACCCCGCCTCTCTTCACCTGAAAAGGGAACTCGAGGCGGCTTTAAGGGAGAAACTAGGAAGCGTGGTTGCCTTTGCTCTTACCACATCTCACAACTGTTCCCCTGGATCTCCCACTCACTCCAGGCTAGTGATTCTTGGTATGGTAGAAATCGCTTGGTAAAGCAGAAAATTCTCAACTCATTTTTCCCTTCTTCCACTCTTTCTCAGGCTTTTAAGATCAACGGTGTAGCTCTAATTGGGTTAGTTTTGCCCCCTTTTTTTGTCATTCTCTAAATTTACTGAAGCAAATTATTCATAAAAAAGATCTGTTACCCCACAAAATGTCAGTTCATTCTTTAAGTATTTCCCACCACTTCTGATCAGCCCACACATACTGCTTTGTGGGACATCAAGCAAAGGTTACCGTGTCTCCCCTCTTCCTGAAAAGTTGAGACTTCTTTTAAAGAGTTGCCTCTGGTGAAATGGGTGGAATACTAGATAGATAGATAGATAGATAGATAGATAGATAGATAGATAGATAGATAGATAGATAGATAGATAGATAGATAGATTAAATTAATTAAATAAGCATGTAGAGTATTTAGTAAATGTCCGCCCACTGAGACAGCTAATATTTGGGAAACAAGCAGAGGGTTCCACTGGTTGCTTCCTTTGTTGTTCGTTTTTAATGGTAGAGACATTTACCTGCCATGTTTTTGAGCAAGAATAAAATCTAGTCTTTGGGGAGTAAATGTTAAGCTGGCATATTTTTATGCCAATTTTAAGAATTTATAGATGGCATTTTAATGCAGTGATTAGGAGTCCTAATGTACTTTAATCCAAGGCAACTCAGTATACTTCTTAGTCCAGGCCTTTCTAGCTTTGCAAACCATCATTGCTTCCATCTTATTCTTCCATGATTCATACATTACCCTTTAAAAAAAACAAAACTTTCATATGCTGCCCAATGATAACTTTCTTTATTTTCTCCTTCCTTTCAATTAATTATTTTTAAATTATTCACTCTTTTTCTGCAATTCTCTAATGCTTTAGCTCAGGGGTGTCAAACTTGCGGTGTTACATCATCATCATGTGATGTGTCGCCACTTTCCCCCCCTTCACTAAACTGGGGGTGGGCGTGGCCAACACGTGATGCATCCGGCCCAGGGGGCGTGAGTTTGACACCCCTGCTTTAGGTTATCAACTACCACAGACAGCTCTCTTTTTCTGTGAGGCAGACAAAATGGTTTCTAGGACTTTTCTGAATTTCAGTATCAATGGACACTGATAAATTCACTCAGAATATAGAGTGTTGTAAGGGGACGTGCAGTGGTTATCACCTGCTTGAATCTAGTTAAATATTTCTCCTTTTCTTTGTATAGGATTCCTTTTCAAAGGTAGCTGGCCACACTGGATGTCTCTGCATTGACCCTTGTAAGTGGGAATGATAGAACAGAAAAAGTAATTTATATAATCAAAATATTTCTAGGCCACCATTAGGGACAGAAATCTCAGAATTTATAATGTTGGTTTTCAGGAAAGGAATAAAACTTAGATGGAAGAAGGAAACAGCTTTAAAAATAGAATATTAAAAAATATCCAGACCACTCTCTTTGGAAAAGGCTGAGAGTTAGAAAACACAAGCGACTAACCGCTGCAACAAAGGAACCAACTGTATGTTTGAAGTGAAAACAATAAAAGGTCCAATTTTCAGGGAAGTTTTCTTAGTAAATCCCAGTGGGAAGCCAGGCAACATAATCTCCTGCTGGGATTGTGTTGCAGCTCCTTCACCTGTTGCTTTTCAAAGGACATACTTATTCCATGTGTTCTTGTTTTTGTTCTTCCTTGCAGCTAGGCATTCACGGATATGCATTTGCAATTACGAATAATGGATATATTCTGACTCATCCTGAACTCAGGCCTCTGGTAAGATCATGAAATACTCGATAAAGGGGTTTTTCCCCACTAATTTTATCCCTTTTCGGCGTACAGCAAATGTAGTATTTAAAGTTTTTTTAAAAGGACAAATCATTGCTTCTACAGGAAACTGTTTCAACAAAAAGTTGATTAACATAAATGCTACAGTGATTCCAGTATGAGATCCAGCATAAATGACAATGGGACCTGTTTGGTGATTCAGACAAGTGCAAGTCGCAGAGTAAAGGACTCAGACGCCTAAAAATGAAGCAAGACAAAACCATAAATTGCAGCAATTATGTACACTTAGATAGAAATGGAATGCTGTACTTCTAGCTAAAAGCCCCTATTTGTCATGTTTAAGTAGACTCTAATTTATAAATTGTAGAACTGTTATACAAGCCCTCTCACTTCCCCCTTTAAAAAGACGGAATAAGGATCTTTCCCAGGTTTCAAATAAAAATAGCAATACAGGTAGTCCTCAATTTATGGCCACAATTGAGCCCAACGTTTCTGTTGCTAAGTGAAATACTTGTTAAGTGAATTTTGTCTCATTTTACAACCTTTCTTGCTATAGTTGCAAGGCAATGGGGAGGGGAGTGGTTTCAGCGGCGTGTGGCCTGGCAGCCAGCTTTAACTAGCTGCAAGGCTGTGGAGACCACGCACTGCCTCAGAGCGTACCTTGCTCAGCCGGCGCTTCTGGGAAGGGGCAGGTGGGCAGGGCCAGCCAGGCAGTGGTGGTATTCATTTTTTTTTACTACCGGTTCTGTGGGCGTGGCTTGGTGGGCGTGGCTATGCTGTCAGCCAATCAGAGATGGCATTTGCCAGTGTTGGCCAATCAGAGGTGGTATTTGCCGGTTCTCTGAGTCAATCAAAATTATCGCTACCAGTTCTCCGGAACCTGCCGGAACTGGCTGAATACCACCTCTGCAGCCAGGGATACTATTTCCAGTTCAAAAAACCCCAGCAATTATGCGAACCGGTTAGAATATCACCACTGGTGGGGATGCTGCACCAGTTGTACGTGTGAAAAACAGTCATAAGTCACTTTTTTCATTGTAACTTTGAACAGTCACTAAATGAACTGTTGCAAGTCAAGGGTTAAGTATATTCACTTCTAATACTATTACTTCTATCTCTCAGTTAACTGATATAAGAACAGTTTTTGTGATGTGTCTGTTCCTTTGATATTTATTTATTAGTAGCATACATTTTAGTTTGGTGTGTATCACACACATACACACACAGATAGACATTTGTTAAAGGTTTCAACACCACCAAATCTTACTGAAAGAATGGCATTAAAGGATTCACTAAAATATTAGTTGGATGCTATTTTTTAGGATGGACAGACACATAATGTAACATCCAAATAATTTTTGGATTATTATTTTTTAATAATAAATTTAAAAAAACAATAAAAATGTTTATCAGAAGGATGCTTGCATATCATAAATTTGGAATCATTTGATTCTGTTGTATATGAAGCTATGATTGCAGCCTTATCCCTCGAAATATTTGGATTTGGCTTAGTTAATATTTACATTTTAGCAGAATCAGTCAGGACATTAAAAGACACCCCCAAAAATGTGCCAAGTTTTCCCTCCTTTACCCCTATGGTTCTTTTTAAAATGTAGCAACACTGAAGAAAAACATTATATGTTTTTGAACCATATTATTATAAAAAAAAATTTCTTTGGTACCATTTCTTGGACATTTATTAGTCATTTATTAGTCATATTTATACCCCGCCTCTCTTCACCCAGAGGGGAACTCGAGGCGACATGAAGGACTTCAGTTGTTGCATCCATATTATATAGGTTAAAGGTGAAGATTCCCTGAAACTAAATAAGGGTCTCATGCAACTAAGGGTCTCATGCATCAGCACAGTTCTTCTCTCTACATGTGTCCAATGCAGTCTGGGTGAAAAATGGCTGAATTTATGAACCCAGCTGACAAGTAAAGGAGCATATGTTAAAGAGGGAGGAAGCAGCTAATCACACATGAACATCTTCAGTTAGTCCTTTAAGAGAATAGTACTGGTGGCGGCAAGGGACCAAATCATCTATGTCTGACTTTGAGGCTGAAAGGAGCTATTGGATAGCCATTGGGAACAAACACACCAGAGCCGGGTTGTCAAACTCCCGGCTGGATGCGTCACACGCTGGCCATGCCCCGTTTAGCAAAGGGGAAAAGAGTCCCGATACGTCATGTGATGACAACGCGAGTTTGACACCCCTGCACTAGGGCAATTCTCCGGATATACATGACTGTAGTGGTAACATTCATTACTATGACATGATTCCTGTCAACAAAGCAGGCATGAAAGATACAAAATGGAAAATATTGGTGAGCATTATGCAGACAGATGTCTCTGCAGAAACAAAATGTGATTCCTCCAGGTGAAACCAGAGGTAGCGATCACAAGTGGCTACTTCCAATGTGGCATGACTGGATCATGGATGAGTCAAAAGAAATATCATGAAGAAATAGCAGAAAAAATTGGTGCCATGGTTATGGGGTGGGTGAGGAATTAACAGAAAATCAGAGTTGGAAGGGACCTTGGATTTCTTCTAGTGCGACCCCTGCTCAGGTAGGAAACCCTATGCCATTTCAGAATAATGGTTGTCCAATCTCTTCTTAAAAACCTCCAATGTTGGAACTTCTGGAGGCAAGTCATTCCACTGATTAATCCCTCTAATTGTCAGAAAATTTCTCCTTGGTTTTAGCTTGCTTCTCTCTTTGATACATGCTGTTATAGTAGAAGAGAAAATGGTTCTGAAACATTTTAGCTCAGGTCAGGAGACTTTCAGTATATTTCTGAAGTAAGCACTGTATACAGCTTGGCATACCATTATGAATAATAGCTCAAGAGCCTGTTGTAACACTGTTATGCTCCGTTTATATCAAGTAAGTTCTATTTTTTTATTTGACAATTTGGCCAGGCTACAGAGTTTCTTGTTAAACAAACTTTTGACAAGTGTTCTTTTTAAAAAAAAAAAATGTCATAAAAGAGTAGGAAATGAAAAATGGAATTTGAAGTAGGAAAATTATGTTGTTTCTTAGAATAATATCCACTACGGAGATCAATTATTTGATGCTTTTGAGATGCTCACAAAACCCACAATCCAATACTAGGGTGTATGTCCTTAAGCCTTTTGAAATATGCAAATATAAATTTGAATTGGATTATTGCCATGATAAATTGGAGTTACAACAGAGACGGGGTTCCTATTCTGTCATCTTCCTTTATTTATGGTTTTACCATTATATAAATCAAATCTCACAAATTCCCTATTTCAGAGGGATCTATGTAATGTATTCTAACAATAATAAATGATCCAGGACTAGCTGGCAAATGATGTAATTCATGACAAGTTTTTAAAAAGTGGGGAAAAGTGCTTATGTCTTCTATCCTCACATCACTGACATTTCTGATTCATTACCTTACACAATCATTCCCCTAGAAAAATAACAGATAAAGTTATGAACTTGGAAATAGGAACTTTGAATTAACTATCTTATATTCTAATGCTATTTCTACTTGCCTAGATAAATTAGCCCATAAGTTGAAAATATACCCCATAAACATCATCTTAGGTGCAGTGTCTACACTGGTGACTTCCTAATAGGTTGAGAGTAACTCTCCACTTCCCAACTCATACTGGGAATTCTGGGAATTGTAACTTCAACCATCTGGAGACCCTCAGGCTATAGAAGGTTCCAGTAAGTTATATTGCTCAGAGATGCTTCTGGCATGAAGATCAGTTGGTGAAATGAACTCCAATTATCAAACTGTTACTAGTGATAACTAATGATGGGCAATTCCCATTTGATGACCAACAATTTGTTTGTTTGTTTGAAATGGTTCTGTGATTACTAGAATTGTTTATCTCATGGGAAATTGAATTTCTTTTGGCTAAAAAGACATTATGTGTATGAAGTAACTGCGTCACAAAAATTGCCCTCACATCAGTTCAGTTTCTAGGATTTAGACAACTGGATTTGTTTATGTTCCTTGCTTAATAAAATATTAGCAAGACATAAATAAAGAAAAAGTAACTTGCTAAGGGTAGCCAAATACCCAATACTTTTTTTTCCTGAAAACACAATGCCAGTTCAGTGATTGACCTACAATCAAGAGCCTCAGTGGCGCAGTGGTTAAATGCAGCACTGCAGTCTTTGCTGACTTGTTCAGCCAGTTGTCAGATCGAATTCCACCAGGCTCAAAGTTGACTCAGCCTTCCATCCTTTCTAAGGTCGGTGAAATGAGGACCCAGATAGTTTGGGGAGCAAGAGGCTGACTCTATAACTGCTTGGGGAGTGTTGTAAAGCTCTGATAAGCAGTATATAACATCTGAGTGCTATTGCTAT
>JANHGC010001503.1:89854-100763 GCA_027560395.1 Boaedon fuliginosus | reverse complement strand
TTGTTGCCGCCTCGAGTTCCCCTATTGGGTGAAGAGAGGCGGGGTATAAATTTAATAAATAAATAAATAAATAAATAAATGGAGAACCTTTCCCCATCTAAACGGAATTGGCTAGGTCAGTTCTAAGGGAGGAACATGGCCCTTCCAAAATGAGGGTACTGCTGTCATGGTTACATGAATGTAGGTGAGATGAGTAGGAAGCAAAAGTTTAAAAAGCCATATGGATTCCGAAATTCCTTTGCTTTGGTCTCTTTAGTAATATTCAGGTGTTAGATCAAATAACAGCAGCTCAGCAACAAAAAACTGTACCAAATTTTGCCAAGACACCTCTATCACTCTTATGCTATAGTCTGAAATACCAGAAGCTTCCTACTATTTATAAGATGAAATGCATTTAGTTCTATATCCAGGTGACAGGTTCAATATGTTCATGTTGTCTATCAAATGCCTTATCTGTTAACTTTTGCAGTCTTATTCTTTTTGTTCTAATCAAACTCTATATTGCTTCTTTCTGGTCATTCTGCAGTTCCCTTCAATGCCATTCTGTATTTACATGTCAATTTTCTGCTGTACTGTATCAAAGGTTTTCCTTATGTCTATGACTTAACCCGTGTCTGTTTTTCTGTTACTTCCTCCATAAATCTGATATTTTGGGCATGTTTCATTTTGTGCGAATCCATGCTGACTGTCCTTAATTAAATCATAACTTTCCAGGTGTCCTCCTGTTGGTTTCTGTTATTTAGCTTTTCCCATAACGTCTGTACCAACTAAAGTCATGCCTTCATGTCTGCCTTTTCACAAATCTTTCCTTGCACCCTTCTCATATATCAGCAGTACATTAACAGCTCCTATATCCTTCCAAACTCCAATCATTTCTGAGAGGTTTTGAATATATCAACAGAAGTTTCCCATATTTACAGTGTCACGTCTTTCTGAAATCTGGGATTCATCACGTATCTCTGTCTCTGGAGTATTGTCAGTATTCAAATGTAGACATTTCTTGATCACTTTTCTCTGACTCAAGTTTCTGTCTACTGTGTCTTTGTGTGTGTATGTGTGTATATACACATTTCTGCCTTGTCAACCTACCTTACTCAGGGTTTAAATCACAACGTTATTTATGAGTCATAATAACCTAAGCAATGTCTATCTTTACTGTTAATTAATTTTTTCCATCTTCTGTGCCTCCTCAGGTCATACTGCCTGTATATTTTGACACTTGTGGTCTCAATTCATAGAGACACATTTTGAATGCTTTCCATGTTTGTTCCTGCAGTTTCAACTTGAATAGTCTTCTTTAAGAGTATATTATTTTCTATTTTTTTAAAAAAAAATGGCTTATTTTTAAGATTATAATTGAAAATTAAATTGTCCAGGTCAAAATGTCTTATTTTCACAACCATTGGTGTTTCTTGATATTTCAGCAAAGCAATCGGTATATTTCACCTCTGTACTTACTGAAACTATCTGAGGAATTAGCAGAGTGAGGTGTTGGGTAGATGGTCTAGGATGACTGAAACAACATTAAAACATCTGTAAATAAATATATGCAAATATATTTAATATACGCCGCCTCGAGTTCCTCATTGGGGGAAGAGAGGCGGGATATAAATCAAATAAATAAATAAATAGAATGTATGTCAGACTGGGACTCAGACTTTGCTGGGTCGAAGTGTCCTTCAGAATTCTGAATCAGTCAAAGGATCTCCAGAGGAACTTACTCAATGCCTCATTCTAAAGGAGGATCACCAATAGTAGCCTCTGATAATTGCACTAGAGACCCCTCCCAAACTCTTTAATTGTTGTTGTGGCGGTGGTGGTAAATGCCACAACACAGAAGTGACCAAAGTAAAAAGGAAGGGAATGTCACGATATGTCACATGATGACAACGTGACAATATGAGTTTGACACCCCTGAGATAGAGTGTTATCTTTAGATGGAAGGATTCTACTCAGCAAGTAACTGCATCTTTTCTGCCATTCCCACGGGGCATATTGAAGGATATGGAAAGTGATGTTGCCTATCCTGAGATGTTGGACTGTTATGATGTAAATTGTTCTACAAATTAGCCAGCAAACTTCCCATCACTTATATGGTTTTCTAGGCATATTCTTATAACTGGGGAAGGAATTAGCAGTGATGGTTTAATTACTGTAGGAAGCCATAGCGGCCATAGATGAGTTTCCATCCTTGAAACCTATGTCATCTTGAATACCATAACTCTTCTGCAAAACCTAACTGATATGTTGTTTATAACAGGAACCATGGATATAACTTGCAAGAACCTGAATTCCTAAAATAGTACCAGGGACATGTTAGAACATCCCAACAGAGAAGGATTAGAGGAGGGCATTCTATTAAATCAGGAAATGTCTATATTGCCTTGGCATCATTTTGTTAATATGGAACTCTGTAGAAGCCATTTTGTGAGAGTTCTCACAGTACATGACAAATTCCAAATCTATCCACCCTAAAAGACAGGAGACTTGAAGTACAGTATGCTAGTTCACATTCTTATATATTAACCCAGCAGTAGGCAGCAGGATGTCCATATACTCAGGTATGCCAAAGATTATTCTTTCCTGGTGTCCTAACCCTCTTGATTTAAGAAAATAATAATAAGATGATCTGATGAAAAGCAGACTAGCAGCTTATACTTTCATTTTTTTACAATTGACCCTAGACCCAAGGTATCGAACCTTGGACCTTTAAGCCCTATGGACTTCAAATCCCAGAAATCTCCAAACAATTCTGGCAGTTGAAGTCCACAAGTCTTAAAGTTTCCAAGGTTGGTCATCCCTGCCTAGACCCTACACTAACTCCCCAAAATTCCAAATGATACTTTCTTTGGAACTGTGCCCACCAGCCATCAAAAAGAGTAAAATAGGTTGAGGTGGCAAGCAGAAAACATCAGAGTCAGGAATGTTCCTTTGTAAGAGGATCCATAGCATCCTTTCAGAATTACTAATGGCTGCATAAGATGTCCTGCCCCAAATGAAGCTGTCTGTCTATCTGTGTTCTTATTCTCTAAATGGCTCTCTAACACTTCATCATTTATTAAGGGAATTGTTTTTAATTAAATTAATGGAAGCATAGCTTCATTTACTACATTCATTATTTCTTTTATAATGGTCTTTTTAAAGAGCTTTATCCATGGAAGTTGATGTCCTATTATTTTAGCAACAATACTAATGTGGGAAGAAAGATGTCTCTCATTTATATCACTGGACACCAATTTAATCCCCGTAGAGGTAACAAAAGAAACATCTACAGAATAGATGAAAAACTGTTATCCCAAGCCAAAAACTATATTCAGGGGGTAAAAAAAAGAGATCTTATTCCCATATGCATACTTGATCTTAAAAGCTAGGAGAGTTTCAGAGGCCCTTTTTGTAAATTTGTGACTTGCCTGAGGGTTGTGTGGGAGTGGAATACTGCAGGCCCTGAAATGGAGAAAAATGAGAAACATGTTAAAGATAAATGGAACAGTTCTTTAAACATTAGAAAGTAGATTGGTAATTAAGACCAGCTCTCCAAGTCCAAAACCACAAAAGTTAAAAAGGGAAAATATTTCCAGAATTGCATATTTTGCATACATTTTATATTAAAAAAACTTCAGTAAAATATATGTTTTATTTGATAAAGCCTATAGCCAAAAACATTTTTAAAATTCTTTACATTTCTTGTCTGTAGAAAAAAATAGTGGGCTCAAATCAAGATGCCCCCAAAATGGAGAAAAAAATGCTAACAATGCAGCATTAATTTGGTCAGCCATACTCAGATTTTTCACAAGAATCAAATAGTTATTTTACTGACAAGCAAGCTTTGTTCCCCTGTGCTTTTCAGCCTTGAAAGACAGCCTTTGACTTCAAGAAAATGATCACTTTAAAATTGTCAAGAACAAAGAAGTGTCCCGTGGCCCTATCAAGTATCTGTAGAATTAGAGTACCAGAGAATTAGAAGGCCACTGAAGTCCAATTGCCCCATTCAATAGAGGAAACTGAACTTAAGTCTCTGCCCAAAGATGGTTGTCTACCCACCTGGGGAATAGATAGGTCTACTTTTTAAACAGAAATAAAAGCTGCAAAGAGCAGAGCGTGATGAATATGATTCAATTTTCTCATATGATTAGATAAGATCCTCTGGTTCTGATTTAATGTGGGAGCTCTGGACTGGACCTGTCTCTCTGAAAACACATTAAAATGCATTTTTTAATGAGGCAGGCTACATTTATTTTAACTGATATTTAAACTTGAATGTTTAAACTGCTTTGTAAATTAATACAAAAATAAATTGTAGAGACCGTGTGATCTAGTTTTAGCTCATGACAGCTCGCCTTTGAGTCAACAATGAACTGAAGTACAACATGCTTGGAAGAGGTTCTTTACAATTGATACATATATTTGGTCTGGATTAGATATTATACTATTCAGGAATCTACTTATATACGACTAAAATCTTGTTGTCTTGATCTTTAATTGGGAAAAATGCTGCATCGTAGAGCAAGTTTTTGAGCTGAGGCACTTTAGAGATGGGCTAATTTGCAGAATGTAGCCAAAATCTGGTACCTGTGACTCCTGAGGAAATGGAATTTGGGGAAACTTTTGACTGCTTCGGTGCTCCTGGCTGCTGCTGAACTTACTGGACTGCTGCTGTGGTCATGTAGTCTTCATTTTCAATGTTGCACTGACAGCTAATCTCACAATGTTCCCAGCCAATCTCACAATCCCTTGCTCCCTCCCCACCCAGCAGCAGCCATTTATTCTTCCTGGGAAGGAAAGGGCAGGGAGGGGAAGGGAAGGGAAGGGAAGGGAAGGGAAGAGAGAAGAGAGAAGGGAGTATTTCTGATACTCCCTGCCAGTTTCTCACAAGGAAACTCAAGGGGGAAGCTGGCTGGAAGTAAGAAATTATTCCCATTCCCACTGTCTCCCCCCCACACACACACACACACACATGCTTGTTCTGTTTAGGTAAAGCAATATCTCTAAAATGATGACCTAACAAAAGGAATGGATTGTCTAATTCAGGTTAAAGAGGGTTAGATCAATGTAGTTATATGTTCTCCTTGGGATCACCTGCCTGTTCTCTGCATCTGTAGCATGATCCAAGAGAAAGATAACTTTGATCTAAGTTATTGGTGGCACATACTACTTGTGTGTAGCTATACACTCTTTAAGTACCTTCATATTAAAAGCACCGAAAGACACTAACATGTGGTATAGGTCAATCCTAGCCAATATGATGACCTCCAGATGTATTGGACTCAAGGCCAAATGATGTTGTGTATGTCATGCCATCATGAAGCAAAAGATGTATTTTATATAATTAGCATTTATATAATTTAAGTAATTAATATTACTTGCATGGTGATATTAAGGCACACTTGATATCACTTTGGCTTCTACTAGACACCTAGTATGATTGGGGTTTAGTTCATGTAATCTGTAAATCAAGACTACATAAAAATAGATTTTAAATTAATTTAGCTGATTTGTCCATAAAAACATCTTGGAGGTTTCTGAGGATGGGACATCATTGGACTTCTTTATTTGGCTGCTTAATTTCAAAGTAGAAGGACAGAATAACTGTATGTAGAGAGAAATACAGGAATGTTTTGAGAGAAAGAGAAAGAAAGCACCTGTCATGGCTCCCCATCAGGGAGTCGAACCATGGTCTCCCGTGTGACAGGCAGGGATACTCACCACTATATATACAGCCTATTCCACCCTGCCAGCACCACCATATCATGTACCATATTTAAGGAATTGCTTGGGTTATGGATTCATGCATTCACTCTGAACTTATACATGAACCGTAATGATTTTTCTCTTATCGCCTGCAACTAATTTTCATTTTAACCTTTACTTGCCTGCTGGCAAAGGTTACCAGTTTTAACTTCCTTTCAAAACTAAGCTTTCCAAGCAGTGCCATGGTGGCACAGTGATTAGAATGCAATAGGGTGAACTACTTCTGCTGACTGCTGGCTGCCAACAATTCAGCAGTTCGATTCTCACAGACTCAAGGTTGACTCAGCCTTCCACCCTTCTGAGGTCGGTAAAATGAGAACCCAGATTGTTGGGGGCAATAGGCTAACTTACAGTTTCTGTAAACTGTGAAGTGGTATATAAGTCTAAGTGCTAAGTTAATAATATAACTGGAATGGTACCTTCAGTCTTAGACTACTACAACTTGGGACCCAGGCTCAAGTCCCATTTCAGCCATGTTTTATTTTATAATCTATTTTTCAATATGATGCTTTTGGAACCTCTTAGACTAAATTCCCAGCCTTTTCAGCCCAAATAATATTTGGCTCTGGAAGTTGTGATGCAGGAATATATAATGACCATGACTGGTAGCTAAACAAATTAGAGTAGAAAGAATGCACATGTACCTATTCCTGCTTTGCTCCAAATATATTTTAAAATGATGACACGTATAAAGAGAAAAATAAGATGTCTTAATTCTTTAAATTTCTTTTTATACCCCCCCCCCTTTTTTTTTTTCTATTTAAGCTTCGAAATGCAATGGTGAATCGGAAAACAGGAAAATTCTCCATGGAAGTGAAGAAAACAGTGGACAAAGGGGTATTTTGTATAGGCAAATCTTTTCCAACAAAATTTAAAAATGAAATTGTATACGTGTGTTTATTACATGTAGATGAATTTTGAATGTTTGCATATCTCTATTATCCTAGTAATGTTGCCCTGGATTACATGTTTGCTTTTTTTTAATTCAAACCTGCCAAACTTTTCATATTAAGCTTTTTTCCTTCTCTTGTATCTAGAAGCGAGTGTTGGTGATGACAAATGACTACTATTATACAGATATCAAGGGGACCCCTTTCAGGTAAAGCAGCTCACGATAAATGGAATATTTCATCGGGCTTATTGCAATCGCATTTCTATAGGCCTCATGAGCTCATTAAAAGCTCATCAGAAGTGGCTGACAATAAAACGTCCCTGAATGATGATGAAAAAAGTAAGGAAAATTGCTTTCCAGTGTGCTTTTTTGGGTTTTATTCAGAGACCAAAAATTTATGAAAGATAAATTGCCTGGCCATATCCCAGACCTGTCATTCAGAAGGCACTCCATTCTGTGCTCTGTTAAGAAACTTGCTTCCTATCCTGCCATTGATGAAAATGTGCACAGTTTTTTGTACAGGGCTAAAAGAAATGCATTTTTATGCACTCTGAAGATTAGGTGTGGCTAACAGAACATTACTAATACACACTTCCAGGTCACTGGCACCTTCATTATAAATCTGTAGTCCCCATCACTATCTACAGGCAGTTCCTTTTGCCTCAGCCACACATACTCAAAGGCTCAGAGAGTCACGCACACACTCAGAAATGTTATTCATTTGTTATAAGCAATTACATGAAGCATAAACACATCTTGTACTCAAAAGAAAGGAAGAATGACTGCAGTGTTTCACTAAAACGTTTCCCATCCACAAAATAATTAAACAATATCCAGACTGGTAACACTGATCCAATGATGCAACACTTAGTGATCGTAGATGCACTAGCAAATAAAATGATTAGAATTTATTTATACAGAGCTTAGTTCTACATATTCATGGAATGCCTGTTCCGGTAAATGAACCACAAATCAAATCCAAAGCACAACACAGTCCATATGCAGGCCTTTTCATAGTATAATTCTGCCTTTAGTGAGCAGGCTGGAGTTCATTTCTGGCTGTGACACTGACAGGCACCCAAGACTGTCTACTTGTGCAATAAACCAGCACAACTCAACCAGACATTAGAGCTCAAACATATGCACCAATCAGGGATTAGTCAGCTGGTAGGATTGATGCCAAGAGGACCATATTAACTTACACTGGAGACAAGACTACATTGTTTAGGCCAGGTCCATAGGAGGCCTCAGTAGCCCATCTAAAACTCCTTTACTACCTAGGGAGATTCTGTAAGCTACCATTTTGGAAACTTTCTGTATGAAGTAGTTGCATAGAAAATGCAAGACTCTTCTTTCAGTTCAAGCATGGATTCTCCTGATGCTTTGTGGCTGTCATCCCACAAGGTAGATGTCCATGAAATAGATGTGAGTCCAGATGCAAAAAAACTGTGGAACAATCCCTGCAATTTCTTCTCTTTTCTCTTCTTCTTTGTCAATTCTCCTTTGTGTCTAACTTTCTCATGTTGTCCTAGTTTGATAGCAGTAGTTGTGATTTAAAATCCCATGCATAACTTTGGCATATCTCCAGATTGAAGAATTTGCTGACTCTTACTTACATAAAATTGGTATCCAGTTCACACATTGGATCAGATTCCAACATGAAAACAAAGTGCTTTTACTCCATTGGTCTTTTCTAGTCACTACAGGTATTCAAAGTTACAATGACACTGAAAAAGTGACATGATATTTTTTTGCACTTACAACTGTTGCAGCATCTCCATGGTCACCTGATCAAAATTCAGATACTTGGCAGCTGACTCATATTTATGATGGTTGGAGTGTCCTGGGATCACCTGATCCCCTTTTGCGACTTTCTGATGAGCAAAGTCAGTGGGGAAGCCCAATTCGCTTAACAATTTGCTTCCTATCTTCTAATCTCCTAACTTAATAGTGGCACTCATTCACTTAACTGTGGCAAGGAAGTTCGTAAAATGGGGCAAAACTCACGTCACAAATGTGTTACTTAACAAGAGAAATGCTGGGCTCAATTGTGGCCATAAGTCGAGGACAACCAATACAGTTAAATCATTACTTTCAAAAATGTAAGAAACATTTTAAAAATGCAACAGTTATCGCAACCCTCTATGCTGCTGCCCTTAGTATTTTATGGGAAAGAGCCCATGGCAATACTATTTCCATCACAAAAACGTTAAGCAAGGTTAACATATGTAACCAAGAAATTACGTCAAGTGTGTCATTAAGCTTTGATTTTCACATTTTTGGATTTCCTTGCTCTCAGCAGCTCTGCTAGCTCTTGTACTATCAGTCAGAATTATTTTCCATACAGATGATTTTCATTTGTATGAAAATGGCCTCCTTCTCTACAAGCCTATGGGCAGATTCTACTCTTGGCTTAACAACACTGACCTTGGTGAGTGTTCATTTTCGCTTGCCAGAGAGAGCAGGGGTTATTGCACCCCTAATAAATATACACAATCCATTGCTGCTGGCACAACAAACATAAAATGGCATCAAAGTGGCTGGTTGGCCAAGACATGTAACCACCAAGGTCTTGGAAACAAAACAAAATTGTTTCTAGAGCAGGAATTAAAACCTTAGGGAGTAATTATCTTTTCCTGTATTTTCTAGCTTTGTTTATGCCACAGTTTTTATGGTCTGCTTTTTGTTTATCTGCACAGTTTAGGTGTGGCTCTGTCTAGAGGACACGGCAAATATTTTTTCAGAGGGAACGTGACAATAGAAGAAGGTAATACTTGATTGACTCAATCCAATGTGATCCCCACATCAGCACATGTGATTGTGCTGATAATAATGAGCCCTGGGTACACAAATCAACCAATTTGACATCTGTGTGCATGAATGTATATTTTTGTGCAAATGGTAAAAATGCTTTCAGTGTGGGTATAATAACCTTTGCATTTTCTTGGCAATAATACCACAAGAGTTTTTCCAGCTGTTGGACTTCTGAGTCTAGCATGCAGCGCAAAGATTTCCCATTAGATTACTAATGGAGTCCATTGCAGGTGCCTTACTTTTTCTTTTGAAATTGCACATAAATACTTACTGACAAAAACCTACAGTGTCAATAATATTAGAGCTGAAGCATTGATTTGATCCTCTGGACAGCATTAGTCGTGATGGCGCAGTGGTTACAATGCAGTACTGCAGGCTTTTTCTGCTGACTGCTGGCGGCCAGAACTTTGCCAGTTCGAATCTCACCAGGCTCAAGGTTGACTCAGCGTTCTATCCTTCAGAGGTCGGTAAAATGAAAACCCAGAATGTTGGGGGAAATATGCCGACTTTGTAAACCACTTAGATAGGGCTGTTAAGACTGTAAAGCGGTATATAAGTCTAAGTGCTATTGCTATTGGACAGCATTACAGATTGAGAAGAAGAGCTTTAATTCTCTTGTGGTCATGCAGATTTGAAACCTGCAGCTACTGAACTTAGCTGGTTAATGCAAAAATTATTCACTTACCCCAGGTGCCTCCAATTAAACACAACCCAATAGCAAGTGATGAGAAAGACAGCTTCTTGGTACACAGGAAAACCATTTCCACTTCTTGTGAAGAGTACTAGATTAGACTGTGGGAAAAGCTATCTTCCATGCCACTCTTGGTAACTTTTGCTGCCATTTATAAATTCCCAGGAACCCCACTCACAACTGATGCTCTGCCTAAATTGATTCTGCTGCCACTACTATCAGGGTTCTTATTTATCTTCAGCTTGTACATTTTTTTCCATTTTTTTCTTTTGGAGAACCAGCTCTCAATAGCTATTTACCAACTGTTAGAACATCCAGATCACTAATGCTGTCTTATTATTAACAGTATGAAACCAGTAATATAAATTAGGGTTGCCCTTCTTTTAGCTTGCATTCTGAGGTGAAATGAAATGAATTAACTTAAAGCTGGAAAAATAGCAAACTGGGGAGGGCGGGAATCAAGCTTGGCAGATTGTTTATCCCTAACTATGTATAGCCACCTAGAGTTCCCCTTATAGGAGAAATGAGGTGGGGTATAAATACAAATAAATAAATAAATTTAGTTAAGTCCAACCAAGAGAAGATAATTAAGTACACAAAATGACAGAAGCCTGGCAGTTGCAAGACACCTGCATAATCTGCTGTTCCCTTGATTTTATGTGGCAATAGATGCTTCAATCTGCAAATAAAAGAGCCTTGGTGGCGCAGTGGTTAAATGCAGCACTGCAGTCTCTGCTGACTTGTTCAGCAGGTTGTCAGATCGA
>JANHGC010001503.1:44996-60181 GCA_027560395.1 Boaedon fuliginosus | reverse complement strand
GATCTCCTCCCTTTTATGATTGGTTGGTTGAATGTTGGTTTGAATGTGTAGTTTTTATTGTTAGGGCACTGTATATTTTTGTTGTACGCCGCCTCGAGTTCCCCATCTGGGGAAGAGAGGCGGGATATAAATCAAATAAATAAAATAAATAAATAGAATAAAATAATGTATGATTCTACAATAAAATATTATGAAATATATCAAGATTAATGTCAGCACTTTTTAATTTTTATAATCTGGCTGTCAATCCTAAAATGCTTAAAAGATAAGACTAATAGCTTTTCTCAGATGCTAGAAAGATAGAGTTAAAACTGATAAGCATTCTGAACATCCATATTATATAAATGTAATTGGGGTTTTCAAACAGATTTAAAACTTTGGTGATCAATCTTTTTAATTTCTCTTTGGTACCTTGCAGATTCCATGTGGAAGTATAGCTGATTTGCAAAAAAAAATTGTTTTTTTAAGAATACTGCTGAGTGAAGTAAGGTAATTGATGTTTTGTGACAAAACACTGACTAAATTCAGATATAAGGACAGTCCAAGATATTTAACAATAATATTTGCAACAGAAATCAAAATAATTCATATCTTCTTTCCAAGAAAAGCTGATTGGAGTAAGAAAGTAATGTGGTACTGTTGGCAGATAGCTTTTAATATATCTTTCAATTCTTCATTTCAAATTGCTTCTCCAAATTACAATTTTCTTTGCTGGTTTCCATACACAGCTTGTGGTTTGGAAACTAATAGCAGAAAGGAAATTTTGTGAATGAGTTGAAATTGGGTAACAGCAGGCAGAAAAAGGGTTAAGCCCAGTCCATTAAAAGCATCTCTAAGTGGCTTTTCTAGAAACAATAGATTGATCTATAGATTTATTTCTCATAGATTTTGACCTGGATTTTTGTATTGCTATTCTAGTATAGGTAATTTTCAGTAAATGCTTAGTTATATATGAGTGTGTGGCATGTCAGTTTCTTTTGCCTTCTTTTGACTGAAGTTGAAGATGGTGATTTGTAAAGGGAAAAAAAAACATTGCTGCCAGAGGGCTCACAGGATATCATATTATATTATATTGAACCTGGTTCAAAACTTTGATTCTTGTCTCTGACATTGTTTCAGATTTCCGCAACAGCTACTGATATATAAAAGAATATGTTCGCCCCCTTCAAAAGTTAGCTACTAGGAGGAAAATTAGGTCCAGGGTCATTTGATCTTTCCAATGTTAGGCAAGGGTATTCTATGCTGGATGTACCATGGTTTAATGCACCTTATCTTTTGCTTACATTTTGAATTCCATCAGAGAATCAGCTTGATTTTATTTACTTTTTAATGTAAGCACCAGTCTTGCAGAAAGTAATTTATTGGCATGGTAGTTATGAAGTGTAGGCTTCACTGTAGGACAAGAAAAGATAGAAGTCTTTTAAGGTGGAGAATAAAATGTTTTGGCAACCTGGCCCAGGTCTAGGAATTGCTTTGTGCACTCCATCTATCCTGTGAAACAGTATTTTGGTTTGCGGAAAGGGGGCCCTTATGAGTCTAGTGCTATTCTAGGGATCTAAGAAGGCTGGTTAAGCTTACATGTAATTGCAAGTTAAATAAAGAAGTAGCCAAGAGTCTTTAAATCAAATTTCATGTGTCTGCCTATTTCATGATGGCAGCCACATAGGCTTCAATCAATCAATTCCCAGCTTGCATAGAGCACTGTGTGCAATGTACATCTTTGTAGATACGGAAAAATGCTAGGGAGATAAGCATGATTAAAGTTAATTAGTAAGTTCATATAGTTGTTACCGTAAATGGAAACAGATGAAACTTGACATAAAAGTAATAGCAACAAAAGGCATCAAGAAAAAGGAGAATTAGAAAAACATGTCTGAGATTAAATATAGGATTTACATGTTGTTTATTTAGATCATTTCTGGTCTCTTCTTAAAAGCTATACATTTAACTTAATTTCATTTTTAGACATGATAGATCACTCAATTTACATCAAAGGAGACTCCAGCTTTGACTTTTCATTATTCATGTTTGTTTGTTTGTTTTTTCAGCTTAGTGGCTACCAGGATATTCTAATTTATAGCGTTTCCTACATGTATTTATCTATTTTTTGATAAATATTAGGATATGATTATGAAATTATTTGCCCTGTATATTATTTTGTGAAAATAATGACTTATTTTGAAGTATTTCATATTAAAACTATCGGTTTATTAGAGACCCTCAACAATTATGTTAGTTTTAATAAGAAATAGAGAGAATAGAGCACTGATAGGGTTGAGATGCTACTTTATGTGGCATTTCCTAGGACATTAACGTATGAATCTGTTGAACGTTTCTGTGTGATGCGGTTCAACATACATTGAATATCTCTGCTTGCTGATGATTGGTTGTTTCTGGAGATATCTCTATATGTGTGTATATCTATATCATTTATATTTATCAATATTTATATTTATCATCTATCATGCTTTTCTTTTTAAATGCTTGCCAAAGGGAAAACTCTTTTTTTATCAATTGGTGTAGTAAGCAACTGTGTATTTTTAGATCTACTATAATATCATATAAAAAGTTTGAGATTTTTTTCTTAACTGCAAGCAGATTTCTTTAGACTATATAAACCTTTTTAAAAAAAAAAACTCTTTTCTACCCACATATGAAGATGGAGAGGGAAGCAAGGTATGTGTAAGTGAACCCTTGTTATTCACCACACATACCACAGTTGTGCTGTTGTAAGAAGTATTAAATCTTTGGAACACTCAGTTGAAGATAAATTATACTGATTTTACTGCTGGATATTTCCAGAATTGGCCATGCTATTTTCTTAAATAAAATCCACTACAAACCTACTGTTTATGAAAATGGCAGAGTGCTATTAAATAGACTGTTCCTTAAGCATAGGCATGTCTATATTGTTACACCAGTGAAAATGTCAGATATGGCTAGAACCATTCTAGTATGTTTGGATTGATATATATTTTTTAAAAAATATTTCTCATTGCTTGACTTTTGATGAAAAGTCTTAAATGGTATTTTCAGGTATCAAACCATTGAAATTGTATTTTATTTTGACTGTATTGCTTTAATTTTTCAAGACCTGTTGTATGATTTAATACCACCTGTTGATTGTTTTAGATTACATACCTTGAGAAGACTTAAGTCTTAAAAGAGGCCTTAAAATTATATCAAAGAAAACAAACATAATAAAAATACCCTACAGTTTGTGCCAGGTAGAAGAGAATATCCAGGCTAGAGTGTGAGTTGCAAAGAATCTGATTTTGTTTGGGTATGTTTATAGTTTTTTGCTTGCCCATTTTGTTAATTTTGAAAGACAAGTGCTGATGTTACTTGCCCTTGGGGTGAGGATGATGCATAGGGTTCTGCTTGAATTGTTTTGATTTTAACTGAATACTGTAACATTAGCATTTCCCCATATCAACCAATAGAGCTTTTTCCTGGTCCAGGTTAAAAGACTACACTCTAACCTCCTCAGAAAAATCTCTTACATTTTTAAATTATTCTTAAATGGATTCTTTATTTTGCTTGAACATTAATGTAAATAAATCAATTGTAGTGAAAAAAAGGAAGTTTTGTTCGTTTGAAAAAAAAAATCCTTCTATAGATTAAAATAGTCACATGATTTATGGATGCCTAACAATTGCAAGAATTTTCTGCTGTGTTATCTTCATGATTTCGAGGATAACAAATTATATTTGATTCTATTATAAACCGCATGGTCAGGACTCCTCTGTAATAGAACATTAAACCCTAAAGGACAGTTGTTTGCATTTGAGAAGTGCCTTGAGTTGCTGTATACTTTAGGCTACTGCCTCATTTTATTATGCATGATTCAGTTTTTTTGTAGATTCAAAATACTATTGAAATATATCTACTTTAAATACCTACAGTACTGAAACAGTCTACATTTGGCTGCATAGACACACAAGAGAGATTCATGCATCACATTAAGCCAAAATCAAGCAAACCAAATTATGGTTTAGCAGTTTATATAAGCCAGCCCTAAAAGTTGCCCAAGGTCTTGGTAAAAAAAATTCCTTTACAAAGTTTCCAGACCATTTGATATATCCATTAAAATAAGTATTGCAGCTTGTGGGAATAACTTGCATTTCCAAGTATTCCATATAATTCATTTATAAATAAAATATATTTATAAAAATAACTTTTATCTCATAATTGTTGAAGGTAATTAGGACTAATCATTTAGCATTTTTTTTAATTTCTGAAAGAAAGCTAGATTAAAATTTAGATATTCCCTCTTTGTTATATATATATATATATATATATCCATCTCTCAATCAATCCCTTACATTGGACAAGTATTTTATAATGCGGTTAATCAGATCTCCCTGAACTCTATCAGTAATTTCTGTGGAAGTGAATCCCAGAATAGCTGTTCTTGAAGACATTTTATAGATGTTAGTGAAGGCTTTAAAGCAAAATATTCAATTATTTAAAGATTTATAGTTAATATTTATATAGTTAACTTAATTACTTAACATGTATGTATGTATTTGAATTTATTAGTTACCCAGCTCCAACGGTCTATCTTGAAAGGTTCTGCTCTATACTTACATGATATGTTTTGGTTTCCAGAAGTAGTGGGCTACCTCTGATAATTTATTCCTTCTAGCCTTCAACAATATGTAAAAGGGGAGTTCCTAGGTTGTTCTATTCTGGTTGCTTCGGTCAATCAACTCCTTTCTTTTTCTGGCGCAAAATGTAATGTGTAAGAGTAGTGAGACATAGAAGTGTGCGTGTTTTGGTGGTGGTGAGGTAATTGGGTTACAAGTGACTATGTATTTCAGATTCCTGATTTTTGAAGTGAATACATCTTCTATGCCACACATCTATATTTCAGCAGATTTTCTATGCCTCTGTCTGTGGACCACCCTGGTTCCATATTGGCTTTTCCTATGGTAGGCATTTTTAAGAACTCCAGATGCAGCATGCCTGCAAAAATTATACTAAAGAAAGATGGGTTTTGTCAATTAGTAAAGGAGATTACAGTATTGTTGTAAGAGTAGTAAGTGCAGGCTTTGGTAGATAAGAAATGGCAGCGCTGATGGTTCCTGTTCTTTGGTGATTAAAAGGGATGAAAGTGGGGATTATTTTTTGAAGGTCTGTTGGAATAAAAGCATTGCTGTAAATGTTTTTTCCCCCCTGGTAAGGCTGTTAGGAAATAGTGTGCTCAGTTAATATACCTTAAACAAAACAGTCTATCATCAAATGTATTGAGTTTATTAAACAGACAGGCCATTGTCCCTAAAGTTTAAGAAGGCAGGAATAGAAAAACACTGTTGAAATGTTGATTTGATGATTTTATTGCCACAGCCAGGAAGCACAATCTGAGATAGCTCCTTTTCAAAAGCCAAAAATTAGAACTCAAGAATATGATTTCACTATATTATTATGTAGTTTTTCTGCTATGCTGTGTCTTTAAATACAGAGACTCTGCAGTCAGAAAGTAAAATTCTGTATATATCAGTTTTGTACTTTTATGATATACAAGCAATGGAGCACTGGAAAGTTATGTATATGAGAATCAGCAAGCAAGGTCAAATCTTTGACTCAATTAAAGATAAGAAAAGATAGGAATTACTAGATTCCCTCCTAATCTCATTTTATTTGTAATTGGTTTCTGGTCTTTTTGAATCTTAAGAGGCATTACAGATTGCTTCTTACTGAGTTAGTACAAGCACTTTTAGAAAAGCTTTAGGAATCATGGTCCACAGGACAAGCTCACCAAGCAAGTGAACAGGGAGACCAAATAGAGGTTTTACAGAGGAGAGATGGTTAGTAGCATTGCTTTCTTTATGGAACATAGGGATGAAAAGAACTGCTCTTGTGAAGAATATATGCCACTTTTGTTTTCTTCCTAGAATATGTTATGAATTACATATGCTTTAAGTGCAGATTGATTGCCCTCCTGGTGAACAAAGTGAAAGATCCTATCCACCCCCATTGTATTAAAGAAGAAGAACAGTTGGCTCAAATACAGGAAATATTTGTGAAGGTCGGGGAGAAGGACCATACCTATAAAATAAAAACCCTTCTCTTTGGAGCTTCAGAATAGATTCTAGAATTTTCCCATTGATTTTTTTTATGAAGCTCCGTAAACAATATGCTGCTATAACTCCCAGAGACTGGAAAGAAAACTATACAAAGAGAAGGATCTGAACCTCTACACTGAAGATAAACCAAGTGATGGTGATCAGTCCTACAAAGAGAGAATAAAACAGTCTAGAAAACAGTGGAATGCCAATCTCTGGGCTGTAAAGGTATCCAATAATGTAGGAAAATTGATCAATTGGTAAAATTTCTGAAATCTTAACTATTCCCTTTCAGTGTAACTTGGGGGGTTTCACTGAAACTTCTGGGAAGAATCTTGCTTTTTGTGGAGATGGGATAATTAAGAACTTGACAACTGTGGGGAAACTATAGTTGCTGTCATATTTGAAGAATTGCTTTGTAGAATATGTAGTTGATTTCTGCTTCTAGAACAGTGATGACAAATCTATGTCACTCATGTCAAAGGTGACATGTCACAATATTTTAGATGACATGCCAGTGTTCACAAACACCCGACAACAACTGTTCTCCCTGTTTGAGTTACCAAAGAAACTGAATGGACAGAAATACAAGAAAGCAATTGATGGAAACTAATCAAGGAGAGAAGCAACCTAGAACTAAGAAGAAATTTCCTGATAGGTTAGAACAATTAATCAATGGAACAAATTGCCTCCAACACTGGAAGTTTCTAAGAAACGATTCTAAATGTGACCCCATACCACTTGAAGCTTAAAATGGATTCTCACCGTTTTTCACTGATCTATGATTTCAGAATTGTGATTGGTGGTGACATGAAAAAGAAAGCAACTTGTAAAATGTGATAGGGTCATGGCAACCACATAGTTTGGTTGTCTTCCAATTGCTGCAAGGGCAATGGATATCTGTGACTACAGTCTCCTAAATGAGCATACTTTCAGCAATCATATGAAATCGGCTTTTGTGTTTGTGAGCATTGAATTATAAATGAATATATAAAGAATTATTTCTCTTCCGTTGGGGGAGAGATTACACACCAGCAGAATCAAGTTAAGCACTTTCCAAATTTTTGAAAAAGATTCACCATCGGTATTCTAGAAGACTAATAATAGGATTAATTGAGAAGGCTGTAAATTTCAGTAGAACATCATAAAAAGTATTCAACTATTTATTTACTTATTCAATTTATACCCCACCTCACTTCCCTGATCAGGAGAACTCGAGGCGGCTATGGAACCAACTATGGAACCAACTGCTTATGAAATATTAGTTCAAAATGTTTAAACAAAGATTAAATGGTCATTTTGCAGAGATTTCATAGTAGTGAATTTCTGCACCACGTAGAGAGCTGGATTAATGATCTCTATATTCTCTTCCAACCCTTGCATTCTATGATCCTATAAAGATTGCAATGTCAGAAATCGAATAAGCATGAATTAATAAGTGAAGTGAAAGAAAAATAGTTATGTTGTGACTCTAAATCAAAGAAAAATGGAAAGATGAAATAAAATCTATTTATGGAAATAAAGATATATATATTTATGGAAATAAAGATATATATTTAATTATAAATGAAGAGGCTAAATGTATGCCAGAATGTTCAAATATTGTGAAATGCTTATGGAAGTATGAATTCATAAATTGGTAATATTATAATTACATGATATATTCCAATGAATAGTGAAAATGCAAAAAACCAAGATGGGTTTTAGGGAAGCTGTCTTTAACGTTCTGTAATAGGGGACCAAGGGACATGCTTTCTTGGCATCAGAGTTCCCAGCTGTTCATTATCTGAATTTAAAACTCTCTTTAAGATCTTCCTGATCAATCCAGAAAAAGGTTGGATCATTTATGGAGAGATGGTCCTTTTTTTTGTACAAATATACCAAATTAATAACATTAGAAAAAGAAGCCGAAAACATTCACTTTAGTAACACCCAACAAACTGCATTTTTGTCGATGACTTCAAATGGTTGAAGCTAAGCAGGTGCCACCCCCTTTAACAGCTTTCAAGACGATGCCTTATGCTTCTCTGTTCTTAATGTTCCAGTGGAATACTGTAAAAAGCCATTTCAAAATCAGGAGCTTTTCTGGGATCTGTCACATCATTTAATTTCTGAAGTTAATATCAAAGGAGCCTTACCTGGCACACCTGCAATTAATTACAAATACAACTGCCCTAATCTTTAAAAAAATGTTGAAGGGCTATAAGATGAATGCAGATTATAAAAAGGGAAATCCTAACATTGCCATTTACATCAACATCTTTCTGGGATTTAATTAATGACTTTGTATTTTAACATGGCTTAAAATGAAAGAGCAGAGTACTTCAGGCTAGCAGGCTCTCAGCCAACATAGTAAGTACTTTATGTTTATACTGAGCACTAAAGATCATTGTACAAAATAGAGTTCTACTATCCTTTGCAGAGATTAGAAAATGCCACATATTTTGTACAAATATTAAATAAAGAAATGCCTAACAGTTGGATAATGATAACAAATGGATAAGCTGCTTTTAAGGAATTTAGCCTGTATATCTCTTAACAGGTAATCTCCTCCATAAATGTCAGCATGTCAACATCCTTATTAAAAATACAGGATGAATGTTTCCTCATTTTTGTACACAGAAGATGTGGGGCCCGTATCTGTGACTGATTTGTGTTTGTGTGAGTGACTGTAATAAATGTGCATTTATCTTCTTAACTACTCTCTGATTGCCTTATGAGGAAATACATTGGAGAGAATATTCAGGTTTTTTCTTTTTTAACCCTCTGTATTGCAGACCAATTTTCAGATAGATGTTATATGTGCACTTTATAGTAATGGGCTTTAATTACACAAGGAAACTGCATTTAATGGGCCTTAATGCAATGATGGCTGGATACCATGAACAATATTCCTATTTTATTTTCTATCAGTTGCGTACCTTAACTATATAATGGCATTTGATGCAAAATTATGCAAATGACTTTTTTATCTTTTGGATAAAGCTGAAGTTATGGATGCCCTACTCTCTTTTTAGTGGATCCCTAGAATTATGGGTACCTTTGTGTAAGAGAAGAGCAAGCAGAGATGGGAGGAGGCAGAATTAATTGCATCCTCAGCTTAGAGTTGTTGTGTTCCTACAAGCAATCCAAGTCCAATCCCTCTTGAATTTGGTTGACCCTTACTTGCTGGGTCAACAATTTACTGCTGAGCTTTAATTGACCAGATTCTTGTGTATAGGTTTAGAGAAGAAATTCTCTATGATGCAATTTAATGGATGGCCCTGATTCTTTGAACCTGACACCTTGTCCCACAACTGATACAGTAACTTGACAGGTTACTGTTCCAGATTTCTGCTTTCTAAATAGCATAAAGGCAGCTTAATTGTTGTAAAATATCTTTTCTATTTTGATGGCTCATTTTAACTTTTGTTCTATGAACTCAGTATGACGAGGTGATTATAATATCGCTTAGGAACGGAGGGAATCAGTTCACCCTTAGCCCTGGAAACTGACACAGTGATTTTGGGCCAGTCACTTGCAGTTTAACCTCCCTCACATGATTGTTATAGCAATAAAATATATGGAGAATCCTCTGTAAGTTTCAAGTTCCTGGAGTAAAGGCAGGAATATAAACTATTAATTCATTATTTTTTAGATTTCAGAGTGTTGTGGAGTATTTACTTCAGATGCTGACTTCAAAAATATTGAAATATAACACAGTAACAGAGTTGATGTCTCCTGCTTGAGAAGATAGTTGGGAAGTTTTCTGCTCCAACTGCCTGCTCAAGTAGGAGAGTCTAGAACATTCCAGGCAAGTCTCTTCTTAAAAACCTCCAGTGATGAGGCACCTACAACTTCTGAAGGAAACCTGTTCCGCTGGTTAATTTTAGAGACATAGAATTCTTTATTGGCCAAATGTGTTTGGACACACAAGGAATTTGTCTCCAGTGCATTACATCTTTGTTTATAATACCGTGATTAAAACTGGATGCAGTATTCTAAGTGTGATCTTTCTAAGGCTTTATAAAGTGGTACTAATACTTCACATAATCTTGATTCTATCCCTCGGTTAATACAACCTAGGATTGTGTTGGCTTTTTTGTATGTGCTCCATACTGCTGGCTCATAATTTAAGTGATTGCCCACTAGGATTTCAAGATCCTTCTCACAGTCACTGCTGTTGAGCCAGGTTTCACCTAATCTGTATCTGTACATTTGATTTTTCTTGCCTAAGCGTAAAATTGTATTTTTCTCACCAGGGTTAGGTAGGGTTAGATAGGGTCCAGTTTGCAAATTTGTCGAGAATATATTTGATTACTCCTTACAATATATCATCTAAATATTTACTGTAGAGAATAAAAAGATACACTAATTCAAGTAGTTCAACTCTTTATTTGAATTTCTTATATGACATTTACAATATGTATACCTCTGAGACTTGAAAGAAAATCAGTACTACTGTACATCCCAGCATGACTACTTGAATTAAAAATCAATTCTCTTTCTTTAAAACAACTTTCTTCACTAATCCCATGAAATTCACGTGGGAGAAATGTGTTTTTCCCTATTTTATACCATCAAAGCATCATGTAAGAGGTTTATTTAATCATACTATTATTTTGAATCTACAGTCTCAGTTTTATATCCCAAATATTAGACTTAGGTTAATGGTATCTGTGTCCAAATGTGCCAAAAGTGTAAGATATCATAGTGGATTGCACACCTGAGAAAACAGAGATAAATCTAGTCATGCTATTTTAAACAAGGAAAATTCCCACTGAAAATGACAGATGTTCTGCCTGAATAATAGCAAGCTGGAATAGATCAAAAGACTCTACCTGATATTTGATTTCCTACATAATCCATTTAAACAGCACCAGCCAATCATTAAAGTAAACTTGACACCAATAAAAGTACATCAATAGTTCTCACTTTCCCCTCACTTCACTTTCATGAAGTAACAGTTTTGCACAGCCCAATCCAGAATTTTAACACTTTTTCGGCTGTAAATATTATATAAGCTTGTTAGTTAGTTTCAGCAAATGACAGTTTCTACTGAATCTTAGCTTGGCAGCTAAGTAGGATCAGGCCTATTTAGTACTTGGAAGACTGGAAGTACATTTAGTACATGGAAGACTGTTTGGCATTACTAGAACTCAGAAGGACCAGCAGTTGAGGGGACCAAAGGACAGGATGGCTGATACGAATGTGTAACAGATGACCTGCCCCTTTATATTTTCTGCAATATCCTTAGCAAGGCAAGTATAGCATAGGCAAGATAAGAGTTTTAAAAACTCCAAGAGAACAAACTGCTTCCATATTTCTGTAGAGAAAAAAACATGGATGTATCCATAAAATAACTAAGAATCCAGCACACATAAAGGGAATGTTTCTTCTACAGTAGTTAGGCATAATTAGAAATGTAATTAAAATGCTTTTCTATTTTTGTTCCTTAGGCCACTTCAGTCATTGTTCTTCATGTATATACCTGCAGATAAGCACAGCTGAGAATAAGCTGACCCCTGAATTTTTAATCAAAACACCATGGAAAATCTGTCCCTACAGATAAGCTGACTCTTAACACTCTATGATTTTTAAATATATTCTGCAGGACTTATTTTTAATTTTTGTTTTAAATTTTCACAACTGGCTTACCTGCAGTTGGCATATTTTTCATAGTATTTTGGTTTGGCTTGTTCTCAAGGATATATACATACATACTTTAAAAACAAGTATTACAGTTAATGCCCTACATGGATAAACCAATCTAGTTTTGGAGCTGGATTCTGGAGCCTAACATTCTTAGCTCATCCATGAATACACTACACTAATACAGTACACTAAGTCAAGAGTCCCCAGCCCCCAGCCTGCAATCCACTACTAGGCCATGGTCTATTTGGAACTGGGCCACACACAAGAGGTGGGCCAGCACACGTGCGTGCACAGCTCAACTTGCATACGTACATGTATGATAGCTTTCCGTTCATGCAAGTTCAGTTGCATGTGTGCCAACCCGCTGCTCACATGACACAGTTCCCCTTTCCCCCCACCCCCACTGGGATGCCAAGCTGCAAAAATTGGGGACTGTTGCACTAAGTTATAGTAGAAAATAACAAAGACCTTTTCTTAGATAATGAAATATACACCATAATTAGAAGGAAATCTTGACTCCAAGATATTGCCATATTTGCTTAGAGATGTGCAGGAATCTAGATTAATATTTGGACACATTAGAATTAATATAGAGTTATTTAGAGGCTCTTTTAATATTAGATTTGCTAAAGAAGCCCAACCAGGTTCCCAAATGAGGTTAGAGTGAATCAGAGATGTTTAATATCAGATAAAAAAAATTGTGTCCATCCAAATCCCTGCTTACATATCTGACCCACTCAGTTTGAAAATTTATTTGTTAAATTTTACTTGCTGCCCACTTTGTTGTCCTATTTCATTTGATGTAGAATTGTGTAGTTATATGCTCTTGTTTTACACTTTTCAGATTATAAAAAAATGGACTTGTAAATCTCTGTATGAAAACAGCTTTTAAAATACCTGTTGTTCATCATTTCAATCAGCTGTAGGTATCCAGATGAAACTGGAGTTTTTCCAAAGGAAATTTTGGACTGCCAGTAGACAGGTATTGTATTATTGAGTATTTAAAAAACTTGAGTCACTTGGCTAGCAATAAAGGAAGAGAGAATCAGGAAAACATCTGACAAAATATGTTATTTCTGCAAGTTAAATATAACTGGCAGAACATGTTTTTGTAAATAAATTCCATCATGTGGTCACCATCATCAGTTAAAGATGAAGCTAGGCTTAAATAGCTTAATGAGCCATTTTTTTTAGTTGAGTTTAACACAAGTGCCAAGAGAAATCACTCAAAATGTGAGGCACAAGTCACCAAGTGTGGATGACTCAGATTTATTTCTCATTTCCAACAGTTCTTCCAAATGGCTAAAGACATTTTTGGATCAGAGAGATATTTATTGCATTCAAATATAGTTCACTTTTGTTTTGACTCAGTTTCTTATTTTGTAACAGTAAATTAATTGTTCCTTGTTATCACACAGTTTTATGAACCCAACATCAAAAATAAATATTTATTTTATTGCACACCATATCATATCTAAATGTTATAGATTTCTCTACATTCAGAAAATGAAAATTCTAAACTTGTTTCAATACTATAAATATTCTCCTTTTATAGTGCACATCTCTTGATGGCCGGTGTTCTATAAGCTGTGATGATGAGGTAAGCAAGATATTTCATACATGCATTGCCAATTTTTCTTAGCAATGAAACCACAATTATGCAAAGCATATATTCATACTAAAATCAAACAAACAAGAGTGTGTTTAGAAAAGATATTCTATCTCTTGGGTATACTGATGCATGACTGTGAAACTGAGATGTAATTTTGGAAGACGACATGGAGAATTAGCCTTGAGTATTTGCTTGCTCAAAACTAAGGTCTCATTTACCACAGATGTAGTAGTAAATATGGACTGTGCTATATCATGTCTGAATGTTTCGAAAAGGAAAATATTTAGTGTAAAAAAATAATAATTGACATTTGAAAAATAATCTACTCCAGTCTTCTCCCTGACGTGATATTTTTATTGACTGTGTGTATATGTGTTTGATGGCAAAATATTTAACTATGCCACCACAATTTAACTAAAACCTGAAGTGGCATAGTTCAGGAAATGATTTACTGTTTAGTCTTGCTGAATGACTAACCTGCCCTTTAATGTGGCAGCCAATATCTTTTCAGTGAGTAGCATTTTAAACATAAAGTTCTTTTTATTCAAACTTCCAAGTCTGAGTGTTGGGAATAAAAATGTTTGAGAGGATGCTCTTATTCTGATTTTTCAGACAACATATATACAAGTTTTTCTAGTGAATATTCCGTTAACTGCACTTATGCCTACCTTTTGAGAAAAATTTTGATATGTCAGTATAAATTTAAAATGCACCGATTAAAAGTAAATGTGAAAAAAATATAAATTTCAGTATCAGTTTTAATTTCTTGGTTTAGAAAAATGTAGAAATACAGGGCATTTATTGTTTAAGTTACATCTTGGGCTCTTTTCAGAAACCTCATATATATTATTCTAAGTATCTAAAGTTTTTAATCCCATAAATGTGCTTCTCTGTGTACAGTGCTCCTTCCTCGAATGGTCACTTCATGAAACAAGAGAATAAACCCTATAATATCTGAGTTTGCCAGACTTTTCTGCAGTTCCCTTTTTCAGTTTCAAATTTTTTACTTTTAACAACAAAAAAGAAACTAAAACGTATCATTTGTCCAAGCAGGTGTGGGTATGGTTCACAAATATTCCAAACATTATCATCATTATCCTCTTCACAATTTTACCACTTTATTCATAACTAATAAAACAATAAAACATAACATACTTTGTCATTTCTTATCATTCTTATTAATACTTTCATTACCCTCTCCCTTCCCCCATTATTCTTAATAAAAAAATAAGAAAAAACAAAATAACTTTTCAAAATGGCATGCGTCTTTCAAATTTGCAGTTCATATATTTATTTATTAAAAACCACCAATTACATCAATAATTTTAATATCATGTTCTTTCTAATAAAATTTTAAAATAACCTCTATAAAGCTTAAAATGTTATGAAACATGTATCTTAATAAAATCAGTAAGCAAAAAAGAAAATTCTAATGTATGCTGTCTTAATATTCATTAACAATTACTGGCTAGCCTTCATCTTTTTTTTCCTTCTTTGAGAATTCCATTCACCTCCCTATTCCCTTCTGCTTCTTTTGTCTCGTCTGGTCTCCCCGTTACTCCAAACTCTTTCCCCCCCTCCTTCATGCTATTCCTCCGAATCTTCTTTTCCTTTCTTTCAGGATTCCAATTTTCTTTCATTTTAAGTTCAAATTGTCCACCTTGGTCTTCTCCAGGCACTTTTCCTTGACGCAAGAAGTAAGTTTTTATTTATTTTTTATTAATTACATTTTTTATGCCACCCAACTCCCAAAGGACTCTGGATGGCTTACAACATAGATAGCAATAGCACTCAAGATGTTATATACTGCTTATCAGAGCTTTACAACACACCCCAAGCAGTTACAGAGTCAGCCTATTGCCCCCAAACAA
>JANHGC010001503.1:28715-44896 GCA_027560395.1 Boaedon fuliginosus | reverse complement strand
AAGGATGGAAGGCTGAGTCAACCTTGAGCCTGGGGAGATTCGACCTGACAACCTGCTGAACAAGTCAGCAGAGATAGACCGCAGTGGTGCATTTAACCACTGCATCACCAAGGCTCTTTATGTTTCTTTGAATCGATCTCGCAGCCTTGGCCACCATATTTTTAGCTGTCGCCCCTCCTTCCTCCCTCTCTGCAACAGTCTCCTCTATTTTCTCCATTGCTTTTTGGTGCCACGCCTGTTTGAAGCCTTTTCTTCGCTCTTGCTTCCCAACATTTCATCCAGATTTTCCCAATTTCCTCCCTTCAATTTTGCATCATTTCCCGCATTTCTTTAAAAGATTCATCCACCGTATTCCGGATTGATTCACAGTCCTCTCGCATCACTGCAAAGCATCACTTAGTTTCTTCAGGGTCCATCCTTTTCTCCAACCACCAACCCAGGTCTCAGTCAATACGCCAACTCCAACTGTCGGCTACTCGCCTGATAAGCTCCGCTGATTCAGGTATCTGGATGGGGGGGGATCTTCTCTCACTTCCAAACCTTGCTCACTCTTCTTTCACCACTACTTATCATTAAGCAAGATTCTCCATTCAGCTTTTATTGTTTCTTTCGGGGTTTTCAATCAGCTCGTAATTCCTCCCCCCCTTACTCCATCTCTTTGCTGGATCTATGCCTCTCCATCTATTTACCTCTTTTCCGGTGGCTGTTCTGGCTTAGTGTGGTGCCATTGCCGCTTCTCCATCTCTTTGGTATGAGGTTTTCTCCAGGTGTCCAAAGAGGGAGGTGGCAATGCTTCCCCCCCCCCCCGAAGTCCCATAACACCTTTAATCCTCCGACTCCTGCAGAGTTGGATTAGGTTCCTCCTGACTCCCAAAGAAGAGGACTATCAGTTCTGCATGGAGCACCACACAGAACACGTCCTGTCTTGCCAAGATCCCAGGCCCGGCCCTCCAGTTTCCTTTTTCCAAGATCATTGCATGAATGGAATGGAATGGAATAGGAATAGAATGGAATGGAATAGAATAACAGAGTTGGAAGGGACCTTGGAGGTCTTCTAGTGCAACTCCCTGCTTAGGCAAGAAATCCTATATCATTTCAGACAAATTATTGTCTAATCTCTTCTTAAAAATTTCCAGTGTTAGAGGACCCACAACTTCTGGAGGCAAATTGTTACACTGATTAATTGTTCTAACTGTCAGGAAATTTCTCTTTAGTCCTAAATTGCTTCTCTCCTTGATTAGTTTCCATTGCTTCTTGTCCTGCATTGAGGTGCTTTGGAGAATAGCTTGACTCCTCCTTCTTTGTGACAGCCCCTAAGATATTGGAACACTGCTATCATGTCACTTGAATCTCACCAATGTTTTCTTCAGTCACTGCACTATAGATTAATTTTTAAAACCAAAACAGGAATATTATTTCCTCCTTGAGTGAAAAATACAATATTGAAATGAAAGACTTAACACACATTTTTGTTACTTTACAGAATATTAACTGTTACCTGATTGATAATAATGGATTTATATTAGTTTCAGAAGACTACACGCAGGTAAGTAGAAATCTGTTTCTTGCCTTCTCAAAAATTCAGTGTTACGCAATGCCTTTTGCCAGTGGTGTACAGAAATAATGAATAGCATGAGATGAAAAGAATTTTAAAAAGACGCCTTGCCCCAAAGCACAAGGTTTTCTTTTCAGAGGGCCTGAAATAATTCCCTTTCTGATGGTCTAGAATAATGAATTTTCATTGGGTGGGTCTGTTTCATTGGGTGGGTCTGTTAAGTTGTAGCATCTCTTCTTCAGACATGTCTACCATGCCTGAAGACACTTGTGTTGAATATATATTTCTCCTCAAGCCTTTTGCTCAATTTAGAAATGTTTGTGTTTAGATTTTGAACATTTTAGCAATTTTATATGAGCAAGTTATGGCAATTGATAATTGCGTAGGATTTTACAAGATTAATTTAGTTTCTAGAAAAGGAAGTAAAAGTAGAAGACAGTACATGATCTGGGTTTTAGCCAAACCTAATGCAGCAACTGAAGTCTTTGATTCAGCAATAAAAATTATATAGAACTTGTGAAATATCAGAAGTCTGATAGCACCTTTTGTGACTAACAACTTTTATTAAAAAGTATAAGCATTTGTAAATGTTTACAGTAAGCCATTTAACAAAATGTAACAGCCAGAACAGATGTTACCAGATGACTCCTTAGCGCCAGGTTTCCAGCTAACTAAATAGCAATGTTTATACTATAATGGCTTCTATCTCTTCCATGATAACTTTAAAGATGGTAATTTAACATTTAATCTTTTTGAAGTAAACAGAGCCATAAGACAATGGTCCTTGCAATAGTAAGTAAAACATATTGGGTAATCAGATATTTTCAGATGCAGGACACAATCAAATGCTAATGAGCAGATATCTCATTTCTTCTTCTCTCCTGAATTTATCCTATTTTCCCCAGATTTATTTTAAAAAGTTATGTAACTCAATTGAGTTTGAGGGTTAATGAAGGGGATTCTGTAATTGAAAAGTTCTGTCAGTGGAAAAACTACATTGGATTCCACTAATGAATATAATTTATGGAAACAGAAGTATAACTTGAAAAATAATGGAATATGCTTCCATTTCCCTTTTATGGGAATTCTATAAACATCCTCTTTCATGGGTTACTGAAAAAGCAGTACAATTGTATACTCTACAAAATGAGTCGTATTGTATATACAGTAATTAAGCAGATCAAATTAACTTCTGTAGAAGGGAAAATTCTAGGACATAATCTAGCTAAAGTTAAACAGAAAGTTATGTTCCACAATTTTATTATACACAAATCACAGATTTTAATACTTCCTAAAAATGGGAATTAAAACTGATCATATCCTTTGTTTCAAATTAATAAACCCATATTATGTTGAAAGTTAACTTTTACAGTTGATTAATAACTCTTGTATATTTTAAGCATAACTTTCCTTTTTTCCAGTAACTTGGATATGTTCTTCTGAAAGTGAGGAATGTTTAAACTTATTTGATGACTGATATCCTCAGACAAGCCTTCAGAACTGAATAGGTTCAAGCTATAAAATGCAAATGCTGGTACCGAATTTTACCTCCTCAAATAATTTGGATATAAAAAGGGAGCTCTTATTATATTAACAACAACAAAAAAATTCCATTATGGACCTCAGTTGTAATTTCTTTGCCAGCAAACTCCCAGGCATATCTTTGAAGCCAAGCCTATCACTAACAGTAATATCACTATTTCATTAAAGCAGACTTCATAGAACGCATGCAACATCCTCTTTCCCCTGTAGAAATGCAGGGATTACTTCTTTGAGGAACAAACAAAATTGTTCCTGTACTGCATAATAACATATGCTGCATATATGGGGGATTTGAATGTCAAGGGGAAAAGCCTGGCCAATCTCTTTGGGATTGCCTCGAAAATCCACAATCTAAGACTTTGAATTCTTATCTCAAACTTATCTTTGTCAATTCCTTTTTAGTGTAGTAAATAGAGTTTAAATAGCTCATTTCGTAATAGAAAACTAAATATGTGTGTGATTAAAATGCAGAGCATTAAATAGATCATGTAGGAATTATTAAAGAAAACACTTTTTATTATTTGTTTAGAATTTTCTTTCTATCCCTATTTATACCTTTGGGAAATAGAACTTTGATCAAATGGGTTTATGTTCAGATTAGAGCATTTTCTTCAACAAGCTTAAATTCAGCACATTTTTAAAATATACATATTTCCAGCATCAGATATTACACAATAAACTGCAATCTATTATGTAAACTCTCACATCTTTCAAGGAATTAGTTTGTAAGCGTTATAATTTATCATGCTATTAAAACCCTTTTCAACTTTTACAACAACAAAGGACTTTATTTCATGCTTTTTTAAAAAAAAATTATGATCATTTTATAGGAATAAAATTGTAACCAGTGTTAATTTGCATTTATCTGAAACTTCTGGACATTTTCTTTTGGCTTCAGACTGGAAACTTCTTTGGTGAGATTGAAGGTGCGGTGATGAACAAATTGCTAATAATGGACTCATTTAAAAGGTAAGGATGCACATACCTATTTCGTCTTGCTAAAATGAGCATATGTATATACGTGCAACAAATGCAAATATTAGGTTGTGTATCAATCTTATGTATCTATCTTGATCTTAGTGTCTTGTATTTCAATACTTCTGTGCAGGTGACATCCCAAAATGAAGTACATCTTTGTAGCAAAACGCAGTCATCAGCTGTTATTCATAATTCCTTTAACATACTTATTTTCCAGGATGATACCCAACCCAATATCCCCATCACACACAAATTAATAATTAAAGTGCAGTTTCAGTAAATCTTTGTGATTGTTCCCATGAACAGCATGGTGGCCTAATGGTAGAGCTCTCAGGAGGCTGTGACTTTGATCTTAGGAAGTAGTAGGTATTTCTCTCAGAAAATATCTGCTGTGAGCTTCATATAGGCATCAGGAAGGCCATCTGGCCAGTAAATGCTCAGCTCCATTCAATTGTCCTGAATCCATCCCAATGCAAGGGATTAATTCATACAGGATTAATTCATACAGGGGAAAAAACAAGATTGTTACCGTATTTATCTTCCTTGTTTCAGTGCTGGGGAAGGATAGTCATATATTGAGACACCTTTTGTCTTTTATAGGAATACAAGTCAGCTGCATTAAAGTCAGCTGAAAGGCTAATTCAAAAGAAACAAACTATTTGGCATCATACATATGAAGTAACTCTGTCTGATTTCATTCCTCATCTTTTTTCTACTATAAAATTATTTCTCCTCCTCTCGATTTTATTCCCAAAACATCTTCCAAGATGGATTAGGCTAGGAAATAATTTGTATGCAAGACTATCCAGTGATAGTTTAAGTGCTTCCAGAGCTCAAGTATCATTTTTAAATAAGTTCATTTTTAAACAAGTTATCAGGATTTCAATCATATTGAAGAAGAGCAACATTTACAGATGAGGCTCTGGGCTGGTAATTTGCTACAAGAAAATGACTCGTTCTAATTTGATACTGCTTCTAATAGGTTGTAACAAATCTCACAAGACTGGAACACTGCCTAGTAGCCACATAGTAAAGGAAGGGAACTAAAATGAAAGTGGAATGATGGCTGTAAGAGAAAGTAACTATCCTGTATGAAAAGATATTAAAAGTATAAATTAATGTTCCAACAGAATGGATGGAATGTAAGGGGGGTGTAAAAAAAGAGAATAAGCTTCCTATTATGACACTGGACAATACACAGTTTATGTCATGATCTTACAAACAATATAAAAACAGAACCAAAGCATTAAAAAAGTAGAAGTCTGGAAAAATAACACTATTTCTAATAAACTGCTCATCTTGTTATGGGCTCTACCATTCACTCTAGCCCAAGGCTTGGAGGAACTGGGCTTTAAAAGCTTCTTTAAATAAGGACAGGGTAGGGAAATACAGATTTCAGAGGTTGTGGTGGGGACAGGAGTGTGCTTCTAATGGTATTAGAGATAAGTTGGCTGGTGACATAAATGTACATGTACAATTGCAAGATATATTTATGTATAAAACAATATTGCTGACATGCCTTCCATAATGATAACCTACACAATTCATGCTATTTATGCTGATGCAAGGGGGCTTTGTGGGAATGGATGTGCTTAAAAATGCAGATCCACCATCACTTAAGAAAACCACACCTGGTAGGGACCCAAAAAATTTGATCTATACTTGGAAAGACTTCCATGGGCAAAGAATGAGATTTCCAGAACAATATAGTCTCCCCCACTGGATAGTCTCTCTGCCAGTGGAGGAAATATCTAAAGCCAATCCAAATATCTTCAAATCAACAAACTGAAGGCAGAAGGAGGAGGGTGAGGATTATAAGCAGTGATTTACAAAATATTTCATGCTTTTTGTTAAATGTTCTATCTGACAGGAATAAAGCAAAAAGACTATGGATGGTACCCATTTTTATAATTCCGATAGCTAATTTGGAATGGCTCATGGATTAAGCATTAATGCTTATAAAATTCCCAGTATCAAAGAACAGCAAAGCTGCACGTTGAAAACACCTATAAAAATTGAGCTGGTGATTTAAATATAAGGAGCTGGTTATTGCAAAAAAAATTTGGATTGTCAAATTATATAATTAGACTTAAAGCTTCCCAGAGACACTTGGGGACAGTGAAACAGGTATAAATTTAATAAATAAAATAAAATAATTCATCTTTCTTTTCCTCTGTTAAACTGATAGTGGCTCTTATGAAATAGAAAGTCAATCTTTTATTTTAATTTCCATGCAGGTGAGGGAATATTTGTATTTAACTCAGCTAAAGATGAGTTATACCAAACTAGACGGTACGATTAGTCATATAGGAATTGTTCTAGAGATGTGCATTAGGGAAAAATTGGAAAGAAGGGAAGGCATTGAGAAGATCAGAGAAGGGATAGACTAATGGGTCATGCTATTCTGGAACATCAGTAGCACCAGTGGTTGACAAGACGGAGAGATAGAGGGAGATAGAGGATACTAGAAGTTAGGGATGTGGGCGAGCCAGAGAGCTAGACTCTGCCTGGACTTTGTTCCTTACTGCTGAGGCTACTTTGATAATGAAGGGAAGGAAAGATCGAAGTTAGGCAGTTTGTTAGAATAGGCCATACTCGGTGAGGAGGGAAGTGATATCAGCCTTTCCCTACCTGCCCTATTAAATTAGTCCAGGATCCATCCAGGTTTGTTTTTAATCCTCTGCCAATCCAAACCGGTTTGGTAGAACTATTGGTTCTGCCAAACTATAGGTACCAAATATATTGTGTCAAGTAAATGTGCTCATTTTTCACAGTTGAACTATTGACCCCAGAAAATTATGTTAAGAAGTAATTACATAATTCCACTTGGCATTCACGATACATCATTGCTGATTTATTATTATCTATTTATTTGATTCATTTGATTTATATCCCGCCTCTCTTCCCCAGTCAAGGGGAACTTGAGGTGGCTTACAGCATAATTAAAAACAATATATAATAACATATTTAAAAACAATTAATACAGATAAAAATGATTACTCACCAGACAATTAAAAGTAAAAATTTCCCCCCTCAAACAATCGGTCACATGGCCCAATTAAGGCAGCATCCACTGGTGTGGTGACATCACTCCTCCTTCCTCCAGCCAGGGTGAGAATGTCCTTGGTTCCCAAGAGAAAGTACTTTATTTTGACTACACAACCCCAGCTATCTCTAATCCCCCCTCCCTATCTCTCGCTGCAGAGTGGCAGCACTGAAGCTCCAAAATGGCACCGGTCAGATCAGCTTCAGGGTTGAAAACTTCATAACTACCAAAACAAAAAACAAAACCCCACAGTCTGACCCTACTCAACTGGAGGCCCTCTATGGAAAAGCTTGGAAAAGGCTGATGAGCATCCTCTACTCCTTGGGTCATATTTTGCAGTCCTGCCTCCTTCCAAGAGGACATTTTCTTTCGGTGAAGGGCATTTCACACTATGGAAACCTTACGTGCAGAGAGGAATACATTTTCCTGTTCCTTAAATTCACAGCTGGAATTGAATGTAAAATTCTCTTTCTTTTCATGGTCTGTCGGTTCAGTTGGATTTTGGATAGCCAGCTGTTCCTCACTCTCCCCATCAGCAAGCAGATCAATTATCTGGGTAGGCGAATCAAATGCTAGACTTGGTTCTCCCTCATCTCGTCTCCGATTTCCTAATATAGTCATAATCCCATAAATACAGTTGTGGTAGAATGACAGTGGGGAACCATGTCAGCCCTACAAGATAGACCAGACTTAGGTCCTGTACCAAGGTCAGGACTCCTTTTCCTGAAACTGATACAGTAATTGGATTTTGCAAGTTTGAATGTGCTATCTCCTTTATCTAGGGAGGGACTTGTTTGAGACATTTTTTTTCCAAGTTATTTTCTTGGGCCAGGGCTCAAGGCCCGCTTATCTGGTTACTGCCTTGATAGCGACTCTTCTTTCTGACTTTTAAATCATTCCTGATGTAACATGCCTGAATTATTCCATTAAACAATCTGTCGTGGCCTCAAAATGCTGCTACGGTGGTACCTCGGGTCTTGGCTTTAATTCGTTCTGGGAGGCGTGACAGGTACTAAAATGAACGAGTCCCAAACAAACCATGTGACTTATCATGTGAGCCTTTGTTTTCGCTGGGAAGAACTTTCTGTCTGTCCCTTTTCCTATCTCATCGACCTTCCGAGCACGGCCAATTTCCTGTCCGCCATCTGTGGCTGTCCCCTTCTTTTGCAGCAACCTTCCCAGCATGGCTGACTTCCTGTCTGTTCCCCACAGCTGTCCCCCTCTTCCTATAACAGGATGTCAAGTATTGAACAAAGGCCGAGTGCTGGGACAACACTTTCACGGCAAAGCGCGTCGAGAACCAAATTCGACGAGTTTTGAAGCAGTCGAGTACCGAGATATCACTGTATTTGCCAAAACGTCAGTCACAATGCTGAGAAATAATGCTACATTTCAACTAAAGTATTTAGTGGCTTCGGCAACAAATTCTGGACCCAGTCCAGGATTATTCTTGTGTCCTGTCATCTGACATTGCCGATCATGTTGGCAATCCTATTTTTTATCAACAGCCACACAAAAAAAGCCCTGTTGAGTTTTGTCCAAACCAGTCCCTTAGATTTTGAAGCCATGATCTTCTTCTTCCTGGACCTCATTTGCCTCCAATCTTTCGTTGAAGAGTGAAGAATGCCGTATTTTTCCGAGTGTTGCATCACGTGTCCAAAATATTCTAACTTTCGCTTTTTTTATGATTTTGAATGGTCCAGAATTAACCACACACAATAACTCCTTGTCTCTTTGTGCTCTGATTTCAGCAACTGGACCTCCATTCCTGTCCGAAGCCGATTGTCTTCATCATTCATTCATTCCTTTTTGCCAAGATTACAAGACTTGGATTGGTAGCATAAATTCTGTCTGTCGTTGGCAAGAACAACAAAAAAGTGGAACTACTCGGAGTCCAAATCTCCCAACCTGTTGTCAACACTGGGAGCTACTAGGAGAACATATGAACTCTTCTGCAGATGACCTGAAGTTCAGATATAGGGCAAAGTCAGTGTTTTGATCAAATATGATAAGGCTTTGAAGAATAAAGGTCGGAATATGTGCTTCAACTAAAACATATGTTGCAAGGGAAACAACATTGATTGCTCTGAATAAAGCCAAAATTGAGTAACTAAGAAGTAAGAGATGAATGCTGTATGATGACATTTCGAATTCATAAGTTTTAGAGCAGTACGGTCCATCCTGGGTTTTGAGAATGTCAGGGCTTCCCTAGAAGATTCAGCAATTTTTCAATGAAAAGAAGGGTGATGGTAGAGTAGCTTCTGTGAACGCAAAGTTTCTCCCTTCTCCCCTTCACCGTCTTCCCCTCACCCTTTAAAACGTACTCTCTATTTACCTCTAGTAGATTGGGCTCTTTTCATAAGCTGGTAACACATTCTAAAAACTTTGCAAACTGCAGAGAAACTGTTGCGGATGGAAATCCTAGATAGCAGGAAATTTGAAAGCCACTGAAAAGTAAAAGCCAGGTAGATAGTTACCATCAAAATAAGGATTTTTAAAAACGAACCCTATGTGCTTTAGATTTTTTTCTTCCCTTACCAAATTATGTTTCGGTTTCCAAAAAGCACAAAGGAAAATATCTATGTGCACGTTTGTGATTTGGCTGTTGAGGGATGAGGTGGATGTGCTCTTTTTTTCCCATTAAGAGCACATCAATCTGTATAAGTCACATTGGCAGAGCTCAAGTTTGCTATAGATCAGGGTTTCCTGGCCCTGGCACACACATGCGCGTGCCCGGCCCCCTGCATGTGCACGCACGATCCATGTGTGTGTGCGTGATCCCTGCACATGCATACACGCCCGCTGCACATGCGTACTGGCTTCCCCCTCTGTGCGCAATCTTCCCTCTGCCAAAAAACAGCTGATCAGTGCTGTCACACCGATCAGCTGGGCTTCAGAAGAGGGAAGAAAAGCAAGTATAGAGGCAAGTATAGAGGCAGGAAGGTAGGCTTTTTTTCAAAACCACAAATCGCAGGAGGCGTGTGCACATGTACATGGGGTGACAGCTCGCGTGCCAGGAGGAATGGCTTTGCGTGCCACTTCCGGCACACATGCCATAGGTTAGCCAACACTGACATATACAATAGACACAGGACACATTGGAGAATTTGCTGGAAAAAAGCTAAGACCATTCAACTGATAACATCCAAATAGCGTAGGTTTTCTAAGATTGCAATTGTTCCGTTAACAATGATAACTTGTGAAGGGGAGGGAGGTGGAATCTGGCATACCTAGTTAGTTCATTTTAAAACACTACAGTGGAAGTACAGAAAAAACGATGGGAACGATAAACATCTTGAAAAGAGGAAATGCATTTCAAATTAATCCAAGGTGGCCAAACTGTAATTCGTGTGTGATGCGGTCAGTGGAATTTTGGCTCATGCATTTTGTGGCTTGTCATTCTCTTGCGCTGCCCAGAAATCCCTTCGCGACATTTGGCTGTAGGCCCTTCCAAAGCAAAGGAGAAGCTTTTGTGATGAGGAAGGAGGCGGAAGCAGCCACCAGGAGACAGAGGAGGATTCTGAAGAAGTATGGAGAGAAAGGATACAGAAGCACTGCCCACGAAGTCTTGAGTAATTTAGGACAGAAGCCATGGCAATCAAAAACTGAGAACAAGGCAAAGAGGAGGAACATCAACCTCAGCTAGAAGATCCATACAAAAAACTGGGAACAAGGCAAAGAGGAGGAACATCAACCTCAGCTAGAAGATCCATACAAAAGACCTAGTGCAGAGAGGAAGCAGAAAGTGGCCATTAAAGCTCAGAAAATAGGTTAAAGTTGGTGAGTGTGCTGTCCTTTATTAGGCACTCATTGCAAAAATCAGAGCAATGACATGGGGTATCTTTTCCACCGATGTTCTGGAGACCTCACCGAAGCAGGGAAGAGAAATTCCAGGGTCTTCTCCCTTTTCTCATGGCTTTACATCAAGAAGAGACATAAGTTGTGTGATCTAGGCTCTTCCCTACCACCCGTACTCCGCATATTCCATCAAGGGAAGGAGAAGCGGCCATTTTTCAAGATTTTGATCAACTGCTCTTCATGTCTATTGTTCAGACATTGTCATTCCGGTCGTGGTTGTCTGCGTTGAAGCAGCTGCTTGGATGAGAAGTGAAATGTCTTCAAAGGAAAAAAAAAACACCAGGAAGTCCAGTTGCCTCTTGAAAAAGCACCTTTGGGTGCCCCTAACAATGTTTAACTAGAGGAATCCCAAAGCTGATCAAGTCTTCACTAGCTGAGATCTTAAATGTTGTGTTGTGGCATTTATCAGGCATCTGAACGTTGCGGTCTCTAGCTTGGGAGCTCTGAAATGTGCCGTAGGGCTGAAATCTTAGCAGCAGTGCTTCATCCTGGTGACTGGCATTCACTGGATTAAAACCCAAGACACATCAAGGATCTTTTCTTTCCGTCTCGTTCTGGAGGACAAGGGCAATCCCACCACAGCAGCTGCAGACTGAACTGCTCTTGATTTTGTAGGCCGTACGGTTTTCGTACGGCCTACAAAAATGACGTCTCCTTAAAGTTGCATTCAACATCATAGATACATCCATGGACTCTTCTTGGCTGCAATATGGACATGAATTACAGGTAGTCCTTGGTTTACGACCAGGGGTACACATGACCCTGTTCTGAAGTTCTAATGACTGCCTCCCCAGCAGTCATGTGACTGCACTTCAGGCCATAATTAAGACCTTTTGCAGCATCCCATGGTCACATGGCCATGTTTTACAATGCATTTGGTGAATACGGTTTCCAGTTTTGAGCAAAACTGGCCCACAATAAAACATTGGTTCACTTCATGACAGCTGCGGTCGCTAAACGACAGCCCCAAAATTTATAAAATCAAGCTGGTCATGTGGGTGACTCATGTTACCATCATGACTTATAGTACACTTACAATGGCTTATAGTACACTTCCACTACAGTCATAAATCAAGGACTACCTGAACCGTTGTCTTAAATGCTTCCACCAGTCTGATGTCCAGCTACAGACCTTTATTGGTGGGGGGGTTTTCTACCCAGGTACAAGCCAAGTCCAATCCTGCTTTGCTTGTTAATAACCGGCTAACTCACTGTCAGATACATCAATATCAAAAGCTTAATGTCTGCATCAAAAGGCCGATAAATAAATAAATAAAACTTTGTGTGCTACATGGATGCCCAGAGACACAAATTAACTCAGCTGTGCTTTTCTGGTTTATTTATGGGCCATAGTAAATAAGTATGTTTTTAAGGGTTGCTTAGATATATGTGATCAGTTGGGAAAATGCCCAAATTCTCAACCTGAATCCATGCTATTTCCCTGCTACCGATTACAAATAAATAAATTATTGTAAGGATAGCAAAAACTGGAAGCTAAGTGTAAATACATAATTTATGCTTGCTTTCAGCTGCATTTGAAGAAAATTCTCTGCAGCATTAAATCGTCCCTGAAGTAATTAATCTAGGTTTCAAGGTAATTTGATTGAGATAATAAATAGGATTCATAAAGGCCTGTTAATTCTTAAATGCGATTAAGGTAATCTTAGGGAATATCTGAAAGGAGGTTGGAAATAAAAAAAAAACCAAGATTGAACTGTTAACCATGACTAGGATTTTACATGTGCAGAAGTCTTTGGGTAGTTCTATAAAATAACCAATTGCCATGGAATATCTACCATACCTACCGGTAGTATTTTGTTAGTAATATAAAATTAACTTAATAAAAAGCTGCTTGGTTTTGAGCCTACATTATCACCATGTGCCCAGTTTGTGCCTAAGCTTCCATTTTTATTTCATTTGGAACTTTAAATCTATCTATCTATATATATATCCAGAGGTCTCTCTACTTCAAAATAAATATATTTTTGCAGATATGGAATTTCCATTGGTTTGTGTCTGTCCATGAAAGAATGACCTACAACATTTTTGATTTAAACAGCATTTTATGGAAAAGAAATAAGGAATCTCAAATAACATTTCCAATGTAGCAGGATTTTCAAGTTCCTTCGATGGCAGTATTTATTATTGTGAGTGAGCAAAAGCCAGAGCATAAAGTAGAATATTGTGTATTTTAGAAAACGTTCATGCATATGTAAATTCTATTGTACTGCTACTTTCAATACCTAAGACCCCTCCACTGGAATATTATAACTATATCTGCTTTGTATATAATCAGGATTAATGCATTAGTTATATCACGTATTGTACGGTGCTCAAATCACAACATGAAGAAGTGAATAACTAATTTGCAAAAAGAAATATAAATATATATTTATAGTCAAATACAGATTTTGAATGACTCTAGACGCTGTTACTTTAGATGGGGTTGATAGAATGAATTAAATGGAACTACCCCAGATTTATAAGAATTTAATCTACAATATTTATATTTTCAAGAGGGAGAAAAAAAACGACTATATTTAATAAAGTGTCATTTATTGGATTTTTTTTTTGGTGAAGTGAGAATTTATTTAACAGGAAGAAAGTCATCGATTTTTGTTCAATGGTTTCAGCCTCCTAAAATTTGTATAAAGGACTGATTTCACAGGATGGGATTAATTCTTTCCGGTAAGTTCTCTTACTAAACTACTACTGTTCAATAGTTTAGGTCACTGAAAGGAGCTATAAACCCCCTGGCATTTCACAAAAGTATATAAATTTATATTGAACCTATAAATTCAAGGATGGCAAAACATCCTGATCCATTTGAACGGTCAGAATTATACTTGAAGGATGGAATGAGAGGTAAGAGAACAATGCAGGGAAAGAACTGAATTTAAATGCTTCTTGTTTTGAGTTATTCTTCCTTTTTCCCCCCTAAGATCTTGATAAACGTGCTTATCTTTTAATCTGGCTAGTTTACTGTCTTGTAAAGTGAGCGAGCTGTGATTTGCAACCACTCTCAAGGTAGTTTCCCCTGACAGTCGTGGTATTTCCCTAGAATTTCATGTGTCTCCCACCTTTAAAAAGTACTTGCTAAGGAATACTTATAAGTTTATTTAAACAAAACATTAACCAATTTAACCAGACATTCTGCACGTTTTGAATATAATAAAACAGAATTTACATTTACAGAACTAAGCTACTTTCAAATCATGCCGACAGGAAAGATAGCTTAAGAAATTCTTTTTATTCTAGTAAAAACTTTTTTACAACACAAATAACTTCAAGTTCAATTTAATTACCTCAGAGGTATGAGAGGATGGTGTGGCAGGTACTGCCAAGCTCTAGGCATATCTACCAACAAGACACTGTGCTGCACTTGCGGATTGATTTCACTTCTTGTTTTTTTCTAAAACCCAATCAATGACCTGCAAACAAGCCACAGAAAATGTAATTAAAAATAGGAAAACAAAACACTTAAGACGTATTGCATCCTAAAGTTCGAGAACATATATCAGATGTTGAAACAGTTCTTCCTAATCGGGGGCTTTTCTAAAGGAAAATACCGGGCAATCCAGAGGTGTCAAACTCTTGGAGTCATGTGACTTATCGTTTCCCCGCCCCTTCGCTAAACGGTGTGGGAGTGGCCAGTGCACGACACATCCGGCCCACGGGCCACGAGGTTTTATTTTTTGTTATTAATTACATTTTTTATGCCGTCCAATTCCCAAAGGACTCTGGGTGGTTTACAACATGGATAGCAATAGCACTCAGATTTTATATCCTGCTTATCAGAGCTTTACAACACTCCCCAAGCAGTTACAGAGTCAGCTCATGGCCCCCAACAATCTAGGTCGTCATTTCACCGACCTTAGAAACGATGGAAAGCTGAGTCAACCTTGAGCCTAGGGATTCGATCTGAAAACCTGCTGAACAAGTCAGCAGAGACTGCAGTGGTGCATTTAACCACTGCACCACCGAGGCTGCGCCACCGAGGCTGACAGCCCTGGTGTAACCCCTAAAAGAAGCAAAGCATCTGCTAGGCAATGAACAAGGACTGTGTAGCAAGACTCAAGGTACATCCCACAAATCATCATTAAAGGGATGAGTCAGCCCTCTTTCAGATTCAACCAGCGTAGGGCAGTCGACATCGGCTAATCTAATTCATAAAGCCAAACTTTGATAAATGATGGAAGCCAATTCTCGGCAGCAGTTACTTGTGACGCGGTCCAAACCACCATTTACTTTACCTGTTGAACATTGCTGTTAGCAGCTTTTTTCATTTCATCCAGCAGACCTCGAGATGTTTTCAAATCCTAAATAGGAAATACATTACTTTCAAAACACGCTGGTCTATTAATGAAAACCTCTTAAGGTGGCAAGGAAGAAGAACGTTCTTATTTAGCAGCCTTACTTTTGTCACATTTTCAAAAGGAAATAGCTATACAGGCATCTTGATTTAGAAATTCTGCAGACGAACAAAAAAACCCATTTATCATTGTAGTTTAGTCTTGTCAACTAAGTGTCCTTACCAATTTTGGTTTGCATCCTAATTTATTTAGTCCCCCTTTATCAGGGGTCCTCAACCCCTGGTCCGTGGTCTGGTGCTGGGCCACGGCCTGTTCGGAACCGGACTGTGGAAGTGGTGTGTGAGTGCGTAAACCTGTATTTGTGAAAATGGCATGTGTGTGAAATCCTCCTGCTGTCCCCCTCTGCCGGTCTGCCAAGATTGGAGACCACTGCTCTATACTGTTACGTAATTCAGTTCCCAAATGTTTACATCCAACCATAAAGTCGTATCAGAAGGGATGCTGGGAGATACTTGCGTTTAAATCAGAAGAGTTCCTAACTTAAATATGCAGCGAAAGGAATATGAGACACATCACCAGATTGTGGAATGGTTTATTCCCACAGGCAGAAGACTAGTACAAGTAGCCCTCAACATACAACCGTAATGGAATTTTCCCATTACGGTTGCAAGTCACGGCAGTTGATTTTACATTATTTTTCTATGGCAGTTGTTTATTTATTTATTTGTTTATTTATTTATTTATTGCCACCCAATTCCCAAAGGACTCTGGGCAGCTTACAACATGGATAGCAATAGCACCCAGATGTTATGTACTGCTTATCAGAGCTTTACAACACTCCCCAAGCAGTTAGAGTCAGCCTATTGCCCCCAAACAATCTGGGTCCTCA